>JAHHFK020003092.1:0-132382 GCA_024533555.2 Aedes koreicus
TCGAAGAGTAAAAGGTTTTCCTGATTGAGTGTCACGAAATATAGGTCCATTTAAAGAACGATTCGGCTGTCAGTAATAGAGTTTTTGAAAGTTTAGGTAGAGTTTTTTTTTTTTGGTTTGATCGTATTGCATCTGATACTAATGATGGAAGCTTGGTAACAACTTGAAACAGTGTATTGCAAAGGATACTTCCGGAGGTCCGTTAATTGTCTAATTTTTGTAATCCAGAGTTGTTAATTTAGGATGTAAGAAATGCGTTAAGATAGCGTTGGGGTTCAAACAAAAAGGCACCTGATTTCGAGAATCAGGATCTGGTTAGGGAATGGCTAAGAACTACATCGAAATATGTTGATTTCTCCTGGTCAATATTACTGTCATTGACATGCTGACATTCTAACAATTACCTACCGTTTGTACATTTTAACTTACTCTTAAGATTTTTTTAAGAACCGTAATCGCTCATTTCCGTTCTATCTAGCAGAAAACTTCCCCAATATCAATGGAACTGCTCCATACACTCATAAGCTCATAAGCTATAATACTTAATTTCGCTGAACGCATTTCGTGAACATCTACGCAAAGGAAGCGTTCTGAGCGAGTTCATCTTTTCCATCGTCACTATAAAAACGGAAAAAAGTGGAGTTGCAAGGTACCACTACAACTATTAGAACGCAAATAAAAACCGTATAACGGAATTGGGCTAAAGGAAGAGGTGGTAGATTTTTGATAATACCCATTGTTCAAATCTTCTTGAATAGGATGGATGAAGTGCGTATTGCTAGCTTGTATCAGACTATTTACTCATTTGGACAAATATTTGTCATATTCAGATAAGACATCTGGCAGACATCATTGGTTCCTACCAGGCGTCTATCTGCCTGTCTGATACAAGCTTCAGTACGACGGGCATAAGATCAAAACCCCTTCATGTTTCTGTATTTATCGGGAAAAATTGTATTCAATCTTTATGTTAGATTGTTAAAAACACAAAGCTATTTAGCACAATAATTTCGAACCAGGAAACCGTATAACTGTTGCACATCTGTTGATCTATCTAGTTCCGCCAATGACCTCCCTGGTCTTTCAAATTTTTATGATTTATTATTTTTTTCTCTCTTTATATAATAGGGGATACAGGGGGGGGGGGGGGGGGGGGGGTCTCAATCATTAAGGATTTCGCTGTAGCTCACATGGGTTTCAGTATCAATGTGATGAATATATGGTTAGGATGAATGCATCAACCTGTTCTTTCTAATATTCACACTTTCATATGTGCACATCGTCACGTTATTATAGGATACGAAGCCAAGTGTGAAAGAGTTAGTTGATTTGTTTTTTTTTTTTTCTAACTTTATTGTTTATTTATTAGGCTCAAATGCCATAGGCATAACGGAGCCGAGTTCTTTTTCATTTTTACAACGATAATAACTTATTAACTAGGTTAGTTTTGGAAAGCCGAAAAACTCGCGGCTTGTTCGAGGTTAGGGATTACAATGTTCGGGAGGTGGGGAAGTAGATTAGTGGTTAAAAGGGGTGTATTGGCGAGGCGGGAGTGGCAGGTAGTGAGAACATAGAAGGATACGGGGGGGATTAGCCTGGGACAAAATTTGAATTCCAGTTCCCTAATGATTTTCGGAAGCCTTTTGGACCCTGTAATAACTGTGCAAAATTTCAGCTCGTTTGGTGAAACTATATTTTAGCGCTCGCAGTTTTAATTTTCCATAGTATTTTATATGGGAAAACTTACCTTTTCAAAGAAGGATATCTGGCGAGGTGACCCGTTGTCCTCTAAAAATAAATCAATCCCTTAACTTGCTGGAAAATTTTTCAAAGAAACTTTTCTCCGAAGACCGCAAAGCGATCCGACGCTTGTGGAAAAAGTTATTAAGCTGAAACTGATTGCTATCCAATCGAACGGTTCATTGAACTGTTTTCTCTTGCAGCACTGCCACCTGCAACCTGCTGCTGGCTGCGCGAAGCAACCACTGTGTTTTGTTTATGTTCCACTCAGCATGGAGGAACTGTGCTGCTAGAAAAAACAGTCCAATGAGCCGTTCGATTGGATAGCAATCAGTTTCAGCTTATACCTTCTTCCACAAGCGTCGGATCGCTTGCGGTCTTCGGAGAAAAGTTTCTTTGAAAAATTTCCCAGCAAGTTGAAGGGATTGATATATTTTTAGAGGACAACGGGTCACCTCGCCAGATATTTCTTTGAAAAGGTAAGTTTTCCCATATAAAATACTATGGAAAATTAAAACTGCGAGCGCTAAAATATAGTTTCACCAAACGAGCTGAAATTTTGCACAGTTATTACAGGGTCCAAAAGGCTCCCAAAAATCAATAGGGAACGAAAATAATTTTGTTTCATATATCCGTGTCCCAGGCTAGTGGACATGTTAAAGCGACAGCTAAGAGAGGATCAAACGAATACTTTTTTTTGTTTCAAGAATTGTAAATTAGCACCATATAGTCCAAGTCCAGCTTACCCAGCACGTCTCTGATATCTTCCTTTTCTGGTTTCCCTCGGGCCCGTAGGGATGCGCAAAGATCAGATCTGGCAATTTCGTAATCGAGGCAATGCCAGACAACGTGGTTGATGTCCTGATAACCTGCACCACAGCCGCATTGATTGGTGTCTGAGAGACCTATTCTATAGAAATGAGAGCCTAACGAGTAGTGATTGGACATTAGACAACACATTACCTTGATAAAATCCCGGCTAATATCCAACCCTCTGAACCACGATTTTTTCGATACCTGTGGGAGAATAGAATGTAACCATCTGCCCAAATCCCCTGCATCCCATTTTTGGTGCCAGCTGATCAAGGCCTGTTGACGAAAAATAGCAAAAAATTCGTTGAAGGCGATTTGTCGATCATAAATATCGCCGCCATAGCGCCCACCTTGGCGCTTTCTCATTACCCGGAATGGAGCAATGGGAAGGGACCCAGACCAAGGTGATGGTGTAGGAATTGTTTGATAGCGCACTCAAAAGAGATCGTATTTCGCTAACGAAAAACGGTGCGTGCTTTGCTGGCCTCATTGAACGAATAGCCTGAAGTGAGCTGAGACTATCCGTAAAAATGAAAAACTGATCAGAGGGAAGAGAGGCAATTCGCTCTAATGCATAGTGTATAGCCGCCAATTCTGCGACGTATACGGAGCAAGGATTTTGAAGTTTGAAGGAGGCGCTATGAATTTCGTTAAAAACACCAAAGCCAGTGGAATCATTTGTTTTTGACCCGTCGGTGTAAAACTTCCTGTCACATCTAATATGGCCAAACTTACTTGCAAAAATTGATGGAATGTACTCCGAACGGAGTGGATCTGGTATTCCACGAGCTTCTTGCTTCATGGTCAGATCAAAAACTACAGTAGAACTAGAGAAGTCTTGGGAGTAATCACGATTAGGAACATTCGAAGAAGCGCTCACCTCCAGAGTCATGTACCAATGGTACAGTGTCATGACTTAGTTTGAGGATTTCGTTCGATTAGCTTTTCAAAATTTGCAATTACCAATGGACCAATTAGCACCTCACAGCGGATGAGGAACCGGAATGATAGCTCCACAAACGATCTGATAAAGGAAGAACTCCTGCTAATACCTCCAAACTCATAGTATGAGTTGAGTTCATGCAGCCTAACGCGATACGAAGACAACGGTACTGGATTCGCTGCAGCTTCAGAATATGAGTTTTCGCGGCGGATTGAAAACAGAAGCTACCGTACTCGAGAACCGACAGAATCGTTGTACGATACAGCTTTATCAGATCTTCCGGGTGGGCTCCCCACCATGTTCCGGTGATAGTACGCATGAAGTTTATTCGCTGCTGGCATTTCTGATGCAGATACTTAATGTGCTTTCCCCAGGTGCATTTAGAATCGAACCAGACCCCTAGGTATTTATAAGACAAATTTTGAGTTATTATTTTACCCATAAGTTGAAGCGGTATCTGTGCTGGATCACGCTTCCTAGAAAAAACAACTAACTCTGTTTTCTCCGGGGAGAATTCGATACCCAGCTTTACAGCCCAGGTAGACAAATTGTCTAGGGTATCCTGCAACGGTCCCTGCTGGTTGTTCGCCTCTGGTCCTACAATTGAAACAACGGCGTCATCCGCAAGCTGTCTTAGCGTGCAATTTTCCATGAGGCAGCTATCGATGTCTCTGACATAATAATTATAAAAAAGGGGGCTTAAACAAGAGCCCTGGGGGAGACCCTTGTAGCTAATTCGTGAAGTTGTCGAAGACCCATGAGAAAAGCTCATATCTTTCTCAGACAACAAATTGTACAAATAGTTGTTTAATAATGGTGAAAGGCCACACTCGTGGAGTTTGTCTGAAAGGACGTCTACACAAACTGAATCAAAAGCCCCCTTAATGTCCATGAAAACTGAGCCCATTTGCTCATTTTGAGCATAGACCAGCTGTATTTCTGTTGATAGCAGCGCAAGACAATCGCTCGTTCCTTTGCCTCTGCGGAAACCAAATTGTGTATGAGATAGAAAGCCATTAGATTCAATCCATTTGTCGAGCCGATGGAGAACCATCTTCTCTAGCAGCTTCCGTATACACGACAACATCGCAATTGGACGATAAGAGTTGTAATCCGACGCGGCTTTCCCGGGTTTTTGTTTAGCTATAACTCTAACTTGCCTCCATTCATCCGGAACAATATTGCTTTCCAGGAATTGATTAAAGCTCAGCAAGCACCTCTTTACGACGTCTGGGAGGTTTTTCAACAAGTTAAACTTGATTTTATCCATTCCTGGTGCAGAATTGTTGCATGAAAGAAGAGCAAGTGAGAATTCGAGCATCGAAAAGGGCGCATCCATTTCGTTACGATTGGTTTGAGTATCGCGAGCAATTCGTTGCACCGGGACCGAATCTGGGCACACTTTCTTGGCGAACGCGAAGACCCACCGGGAAGAGCTTTCCTTGTCTTCATTCACCGACGACGCATTTCGCATTCTTCTCCCGACGGTCCAAAGAGTTCTCATCGACGTTTCACGCGATAGCCCTTCGACGAAGTGACGCCAATATCCGCGTTTCTTGGCCTTGGCGAGGCTCTTAAACTTACGCTCAAGAGCAATGTACCGCTCGTAGTTATCTCGCGAACCGCGCTTCCGATATGCTTTAAACGCGACTGATTTTTCACGGTAGACCTCTGTACATTCGTCATCCCACCACGGAGTGGGCGAACTTAGGCGAATTGTTGATCCTGGTACCGGTCTGCGCCGTGCGTCGATCGCACATTTGAGGATTAGCCCGGATAAAAACCGATACTAGTTGATTTGTTCTGTCATGCCTGTCGTGCCTTGACATTGATCGATTTGTTTTGATGGGCCATATTTCGACAAAGATTTTTCAATAGGGCCTAACTGACAAACGTGAACAATGGCTTCTTCCGTTAATATCTCGTAGTACGAAATCTACCCATGTAAGCTTCCAATTCTATCGAATAGAAGGAAACTAGTTCTTCGAAATGGCTGCGGTAGATTAATGAGGCATGTTTTCAAGGTCGACATTCAAGTACGAAGCAATTGTTTACTTTGTCAGTTATGCGCTAAGGGGCTATTCATAAACCACGTAGACTTTTCTGGGGCGGGGGGGGGGGGTTGACCAAAGTCTACGCTCCATACAAAATTTCAAAAAAATGTATGGAGAAAAGTCTACGAGGGCGGGGGAGGGGGGTCTGAGATTTTCAAAAATGAGTACGTGGTTTATGAACAGGCCCTAATGGAAAATCTTTGTGAGAAGTCCAAAATTGTCAAAATCATGTGAACTATGGTGCATCTATATGTGGTTGACAGTGACGCAGGGCAGGCAATTTTGAAAACATGAAAAGCGGAAGATCCTAAAACCTAAATGGTTTCTTTTCCTGAACTTCGAATTCGCTCGTTGCTCGACCCTCTCCTCGGCCATCGGTATCGCCACTTCCATTTCTGCATCTGTCCGTTTCCAATAACACGCTTCCTCTTCCCGTATATAAATAGGATGGGTTGCTATTTTTACATACGTTACTCATGTTCGTTTTACTTATTGGGAATTATGTAGAAAAAAAAACAACTGTCATTCGGAATGTATCGAGAGGTATGATTTAGAGAATTATACGATCAGAGGACGATGGTTCGTTCAACATAAAAAGTAATATTATCAATAATGAATGAATACCACGTGCGTTTGCGATGGAAGTTAAATATGAAAAATACTGAACGCAAGGAATTGATATAACAGGAATAAGGTCGTTGTTTATTCAGGTTGCTGATTTGTGCCTCGCCTCCAAATAGTAGTCAGCTGCCTGATGAGATTGAAGACAAATGTATTGTAATGAGAATAAAAATGAAAATTGTAATAGTGGAGGGGTTAACATATCCTTAACTCTAAAGGGTCACCCATTATAGATACGTTTGCGTTCCGTTGACGTAAATTTGACAGAAAACCTATGGGAAAACTGTCAAATTCACGCAAAGGCTTCCGCAACGTATCAATTGTGGGCCAGCCATAAGAAATGTACCGCAGTTTCACACACACGAGCCTAAAGGCTGGGTTATAATGACAACGACAACTTGACAAGATCGCCTTCTTTCGCCGTTTACTTTTTTGATCAACACAATATTCATTCAGTGGTCATTCAAATCGGTGCCGGCTATTTAAAATAAGACTCACTTAATAAGTGTTTGCCAAAAAATGTGAATCTTAGTACACAAATAAGAAAGCGCAATCGTGAAGAAGAAGTTCTACAGAGAAACCACTATTGAGTATTAGATTACTTGGAGCAACGATGTGTAGGTGAAACAACCACTAACAGTCGGTGGTGGTAAATGTAAATTTTTCGTAAAAGAGTCGCCTGCTGCGAAATGTTGAGGACCGTGCATCAATAACTGTGTTAAGAGAAATTTCAAGCGAACGCGAATTATTGAAAACAGATAGAGAAAAATGTCGCCCTATTTTTGCCGACAGTTTCAAACAGTTTAGAAATTGCGTGTGACTGTATTTGATTAATCTCCTACAGGGTGCCTGCAAATTATCCGTACAGACTTTGTCGGCATGCCTCAACACAACCAAGCGGATTAAACTAAGCATACCTACATGGTTTAACATCTTGACCCATTGTCTTTACACGCAGTAAGTTTGGTACAGTTGTGATTTCTAATTCATTCAAAATGAAGCCGAATAAGTTGCGCGCAGGTGTAATTGAACTTTTTCGAACAGGAAACACTGTTTCAGTGATTGCAAAGACCCTGAGTATGGCAAAATCTACACTGAGTGACGAAATAAAACGATACCAGTTTTGGAACGCTAGATAACCGCGTAGGGAGAGGAAAAAAGCGCACCGTTCGGACTCCACAAATGCGCGAGATTATCCGGCGACGAATCAAGCGAAACTCTTCGATTTCCATCCGAAAGTTTGGAACGATTTGAAGCTTCAGTCATATAAACTGTGTAATAATCACTACTTGAATGACACCATGAAAGCAAACCGGTTGAGAAAAGCTAAGGTTCTCCTGAACCGCTTATCCAAGGGTCGCTATCGGTCAGTGCAGTTCACCGATGAAAAAGTGTTTCACAATCGAGCAGCATCACAACCACCAAAATGATCGGCAGTTGCTTCCAAAAATCGTGGAAGTATTTCAAGGAGTCATCATCCCGCTTCTGTCATGGTTTTGGCTGGAATAACTCATTCCGGCAAAACCCCTCTGATCTTCATTTCAATTTTTTTAAATGTTTTTTTTTTATTTTTGGATACACTTATTCCAGCGATTTTCCAACTTCTTAATTTAGTCCGAAAAGTAATTTTCCGGAAGGTTTGCAAAATACTCCTCCGCGGCGTCGATGATTTCCTCGCGTGAGCTGATTTTTTTAATGATTTTGGGAACAGATATTAGTCCGAGGGAGCCAAATCTGGTGAATACGGTAGATGCGGAAGCAATTGGAGCCGTAAGTTCTTGATTTTAGCCGTGGTTGTGATGCTCTTGTGTGCCGACGCATTGTCTTGCAAAAACAAAATTGTTTTTCTCTTCATGTGAGGCCGTTTTGCAGCGATTTCGGCTTCCAATTGCTCCAATAATGCACAGTAATACTCGCTGTTGATGGTTTATTTTTTATTTTATTTTTATTTGAGGTATTCCACGAAGAGTATTCCATGACAATCCCAGAAAACCGACGCCAAAATCTTTCCGACCCATTGAGCCTCCCTAGGCCGCTTCAGAGCACTCGTGCCTTCTTCAGTCGTCCATTGCCGGGCACTCATTCTGTTCGCAGGTGTGCAATAGTGGATCCAGGTTTCATCAACCGTTATCAATCGACGCCAAAAGTCATTCAGATTCCGCATCAGCAAGTCTAAACACTGTTTCGAAGTGCTCTCGCGTTCGTGTTTTTGGACAGGGATGCGCGGCACCCAGCGGCAGGATAACTTTTTCATATGCAGAATCTCGCCCAAAATATGGCGTGTGCGCTCAGTACTAATCTTTGTGGCATCTGCTAGCACACGCACCTTCACTTTCCGGTCAGCCAACACCATTTCATGAACTTTTTTAATATTGTCGGAGGGCCTGCCGCTACGGACTTGATCGGTAGTGGAGCTGCTGCCACCACGAAACTCTCGAAACCAATATTTAACGGTGTAACCTGACCGAGCATTTGCCCCATAATACTTATCCTACTTTTCTTTTGTTTCCTTCGCCGTTTTGCCTCTCAGAAAGTAATGTCTTATGAGAGAACGAAAATCGTTTTTATCCATATTCAACATGATGCCAAACACGTCAACAACAATCAGCTGTCAAAATAAAACTAAGGGCAGTATCGCACTGAAAATTGGCGTATATGCCAAAATATGAACGGACTACAAGGCACTATAACCTTTTTTTGTAGTAGCATCGCATTTTGGCAGTCAAGGAGGTTACTTTTCACCACACCTAGTAAAGTGTTCGTAAATATATTGAAGCCGTTAACAGTAAGATTTGTAAGATAGTCCTAAGAAGATCTAAAGGATCTGCTAGGAGGGTGGATGGAGCTTCCAAGAACGGAAGAACGGAAAATACAGATTAAGTTCACCCAGATCTTCGACGAGTTCCTACGAGTATTTTGATAAAGTGCAAGCACAGTTATGAAAATTCCTTGTAAAAATTTGATTGAAAAAGCTTGCAATACGGTCTAGAGGGAAGGTCATAACAATATCGAGAATTTTTTTTCTGAAATCTGCAACAAGTCCATAAATACCCTCAAGGCTATTGAAGCCCCAAGTGCCGTTCCAAGCATTGAAGAAAATCAGACATTTGCGCGAATTTGGCGCTATTTATAATAGAGGATGGCGTGGATTTGGCGCGTATTTTATTTAAAAGTTCTCGTAACAATCATGTAGATCGTGATCAGAGTTAAAGAGTATATCAGAGTATATTTTGGTTGTTGGTGTTTCAGAATGGATATATTGTATGAGTTTCAGCTTCGTCAGTGCGGATTTCTCATGGTCAAGTTTCCAGTGGTCTATAATGCTCATGATGTATCTATGGTCAGATAAAGATTCTTTGTTTGAAACATTTCTTTTATTGGGCTATTAACGTATGTGTATTGGTGAACCCGTCGATTGTATCTGCAGAGCAATCCCAATCGCGTTGAAGTCTGATCCAGGGGGGAATGAAATACGTGTTGACGTTCTGGTTCTTAGGGGGGCGGATCTAGGCGAAAAAACGAAAACGACGTATCCACTTTCGGCGGTATGTCAGTGGCGTCGTCTTTACCTTAATCTGTCTATGCATAACCCATACAATTATCATAATACTGCTTGGAATAAAAAGATATCAAGTAAACTAGATGATAAAGATGCCATTTTTAACCATTTTGAAATTGAAATTTGAAAGTTGGGGCAAAGGTCAAAAGTGAGTTTACGCAACGACAAACACACTTCTTCAACCCTGTGTGAATGAACCACACTAGTAAGCTAATAAACTATATTTTTATGCATCGACCTCTCCGTATCCAGATGGTTACTTAAATCGAGATGTGAAGAGATGACTTTTCTATTTATTACTAATTGTGATTATTATTCGTAACCAAATCTCGAGTACTTTTTCAAACAGACGTATCTGATTTTGTAAACAAAGAGGGGAAGTGAGATTCAAACGTTAAATTCTTGAAACCCTTACCACCTTCATGCAAACTAGGGCCACTAACACAAGGAATAACATTTCCCTAACATGATGGTGGTGCTACTTTCCGTGGGGGTGCTGAGAGTTTTGAGAAATTTACGTTTGAATCTTACTTCCCCACTTTGTTTACTAAATCAGGATGTGTGTCCCTTGACTCAGCCTAATATGCAACGATCGATTACATTTTTGTATTATAACTCATTAAGTATTTGAGCTGGAAGCGATATTTAACTAGTTATACACTTTCCTAGATAAGCTTAACAAGCCACTTGGTAGTATGTATAACAAAAAGTTACACAACTCATTTAAAAAAGGCAGAAATTTACGCTGGATTTGGATGTTATGTCGGTCTATAAGCATCAAATTGGGTCTATTTATGGATGCAATATCGTCCCACTCGAAAATATGTTATTGAATGTAGTCTACATACGATTTTTTTTTCCTGATTTTCTGATTTATTGAATTGTCAGCTGTATTCGCTCTACGCAACACAAAATATCACAAATCAAATTATTTTAGTATTGCTTAAGAACACTTAAGTGATTTTCACATTTGATTTAGCAGCCGATCAAAACATTACAATTCACTCTACACAGATTTTAAAAAAATAGAAAACCTAAAATTAAGTGGAAGTGAACAACTATAAATTGATTAATAATGTCTCAATTGCTCTGAATTAAATCGGTCATCTTGATAACAACATTATTTTGTTTATCATCACCGAATTAATGACATATTTGCTACATAGGCCGAATGAAAGAGCTAGGCTAACATTGCTTCCCGTTACCCTACGTCTGTTTGAAAAAGTACTCGAGAAATGGCCATCCAAAAATTCTATGATGCCAACAAGAATAAGATTGTTACTGCTATGTACCTTTCATAGCAAACCTTGCACAAACTAGAAACATCCTAAATCAAACAAGGAGGATTTACCTATTCTAGGCAAGCTAAACAGAGTCAACCCTTTTTTGAGCATTTTCGCAGCGTTATCGTGCACAAAACTTATGTTTTTGTTTGTTTACATTCATTTGCTCCATGATGCTCTGCGTATCACAATCGAAAGAATTATCCAGAACGGCTTGAGAGTGTTTATATAAAGCCCCAAACTTCTCAAGTGGGTGTAACTGTTGTCGACAGTCCCTTATTTATTCGGCTATCGATCTATTTGAACTGCTTGTGAAAAAAAAAAGGTGTACCGTGAAGTACCCATATTCTGCGCACCTAATTTTGCGCATTTTAAAACATTCCAAACTAATGTTTAGTTGAGTATTCTTTGAATTTAGTTCTACATGTAAATAGATGTTGTCCTCTTGTGTATGGAATAAAATATTAAGTTTGACAATCTTGCAATTAACTGCGAAATTTTGACAAAATGCGCGCTGCGCAGAATTAGGGTACTTCACGGTACCATAGGCAACGAAAACAGCAGCATTTTCAAATGAATGAGGTTTACTATGTTTGAAAGGTAATCAAATTAAGGCTAAATAACCAAGTTATCATATGAATATATTCAGTGAAGTACATTGAATGGAAGAATATATAGAATTAAAGGTTGGAAAATCAATTGTCGAGAAAAGTCATCATTGTCGAAGCCAACATTTCCACTACAACCCAAAAAAGGACGAATTGTTTAACATTAAAAAAAAAATGCTCTGCATAAGTATACCACCTTATCTTAAGAAATAGCATATCTATTCTATAACCGCTTTTGACTTTAAAGGGCAAGGCACTTCTACTGTCGAGGGTGAACAGATTTCGTAATGAAAAATGAAATATCTCAGTCCTTGAAATTAGTTTGGGTCCTTTTGACAATTTTCCTTGGTCCCGTCGGTCGACGAGTCTTTAGTAAATGTCATATTGCCGAAGGAAAACAGCTACGACAACGGCTTTTATAAAAAAAAAGCGCAGCGTGAGACGAGAGATTCCCATACCTCCACTATTATGCAGCTAACCAGATTCTATCTATCAAATGCATACTTTGCAATCCTGTGCTATTTCCATGTGCATTATATTACAACAAACAGATAGTTCCCAATCTTAACTGTAACTGGGGGTTTAAAAGAGCATGTCATCAAAGGAAGAAAACATCTTGATTATGATAATGCCAAACTACTGTTATTTAAATTTTAAGGTGCAAACTAGATTGACCTACCAGGAATTCAAAATAGTAATAAGTTGCCGACTTTCATTAAACATCTGTTTCTATAAATATTTCACATTTATTAAACATAACAATTCGGAGCATCTGTGACAAAGGCAATGTAAAACCATTCCAAAGTGTTCTTCGCATAACAGCTTCATATCCGTCGGAAACGGAAGGAGTTGTCCAACTTGTTTTAAAGATTCCTAAATTAGACAATTTTGCAAACACACTGGTATCAAAGAGTATACAATCAAGAGAGTACACGGAGAAAAAGAAACTTAATCAAGCGTTAAAGAGTAAACGGAAAACATCAGAGTATATACATCAAGAGTTTAGCGTTAATGTGTTCCTTGGTTCAAAAAGAAAACTAATTACAAAGAGTTGAAAATCGGTCATGTTTTAGAGAGTACTAGTTTTAAGCAAACAACCCCCTCTTTTAGTAGCTCCAGCTTCGTGTCTCTACTAATACTCGTTTATTTGCTTTTCACTTTCGATTCTTTTTCCACCTATCCTACCACTTCTTTCACCGATAACCCAGAAGATGGTGGTGAAATGGTTACTCAAGAGGATACGATCTTTATCCAAGGAATGAGCACGGAAACGACAGAGGAGGAAATCGCCGAGCGTTTCGGATCGATTGGTTTGATTAAGGTAGGTTGTCTGGTGAGGTTGATCATCGCCATCAGTTTGATGTTTTGGAACCCAATTGCAGAAAGACAAGCGTACCATGAAACCAAAGATTTGGATGTACAAGGATAAGGAAACGGGCGACCCAAAGGGTGAAGCCACCGTCACTTACGAAGACGCCAATGCCGCTCAGTCTGCCATCGGTTGGTTCGACAATAAGGAGTTCAACGGATCCCTCGTGAAGGTTTCGCTGGCACAGCGCTACAACACCTGGCAGAACAAGGGTAGTAGCCGTGGAGGATTCAACAAGGGCGGATTCGGTGGAGGTCGTAAGTATTGCATTTTAGTTTGCTTCAACGGAAGATTCGCCAGATTAAATGTGGATTATTATTTGCATAGGTGGTGGCGGTGGTGATCGCGGAGGCTACGGCGATCGCGACGGTGGAGACCGAGGAGGCCGAGGTGGCCAGGGGGGCGGAGGTCGTTTCGGTAGTGGAGGCGGTGGCGGCGGTGGTGGTGGTGGTGGAGGTAGCGGTGGACAAGAACGCGAAGGAGACTGGACCTGTGGAGATTGTAGCAACAAGAACTTCGCCTGGCGAAACGAGTGCAATCGGTGCAAGTCTCCTAAGAGCGATGGCATTTCTGCCGGAGGCGGTGGCGGTGGTGGCGGCGGTGGTTTCCGTGGTGGTAGTCGAGGATCATTTGGTGGAGGCATGCGCAGCGGAGGTGGTGATCGGGGTGGTTTTGGCAATCGCGGTGGTAACCGAGGTGGCGATAGAGGTGGTGGTGCCATGCGTGGAGGGTAAGCTTTATTAAAATTAAAGTAGTGTCCTTTATGACAACTTTTTTTTTCAACAGTGACAGAAACCGCGACAACCGACAGAGGCCGTACTAAACCAGAGTATATGTCATACTAAGTGTAAGGTAACTGCGTCGTCTCCCACGTTTATCTTTAGTCCACACAATCACATACACAAACAAACGCATATTTGCATCGAAAAAAAATGCAGTGTACAGCGTTGCTAATGCTTGAATTTCCTATTAATGTAAATCTTGACGACAGTATGAACACACACACACTTCTTGCTTCCCAATTTAATGGGAAAGCTTTCAATTAAGCTAGAAGCTAGGAATTCATGATTAAAACCAACTGTACAAGTATTAGTTTGTAGGAAAAAAAAACATTTCTTTGATGTCGATCGGATTGCATAACGATTGCGTTATGCGTTCTATGGAGTGAGCTGCCCCGTTTGAGGGTTGTTGTCATTGAACACTCGAAATAACTGTCGTGAATGATACTGTAAAAATAAACGAATGGATAAAAAAATAATACAGTTATCAACATTCAACGAGAAAGAAATCCTTATTTTCTTCTATCAGGAATTATAAAGACATTGTCTAATTGCGAAATTCAACTTCATCGTTCACATATGGCGAGTTTATCAGTCAGAGTTACCTTTGCATCCATCATAAGGTCTGCTAGTGAGTGAAATTAGCTCGAAAACATGCGGAAGCGGTGGGAGAAGCAGAATTGATTTTTTTTTTAACATTAACTGAAGTTCGACGAAAGCGTAAGTTAATATAGGCATGGGAAAAGAATATAGGTAAATATTGTAGAATAAAAGGCGGCGGTATTTTTTTTGTTTTTTGGCCGATTATGATGTATGAAGGATTTTTTTTTTTTGGATGGATGTACGATTATATTAAATTAAGTGGTGTGTTGCTGATAAAATAAATTTTTTTTTATTAATTATATTATAATTATTTAAAAAAAATAGAGAGGAGGGGGGGGGCCCGGGGGTGGGGGGGGGGGGGGGGGGGGGGTGGGAGGGACTAAACTGCCGGTGGACGCATTACTGTCCCATCTTACAAATAATCAATTTCGGAAAAATGCCTAGTCGATTTGTCCCACTTGAAAATTGGACGCATATTTGTCCCACTACAACAAAAATTGCTCCTAGTGGGACAATTATGCGTCCATATTTCAGGTGGTAAAAAATCACTCACCGTATTTACGATTTTTCTAGAATTAACAACACCTGTTTGGATTATATTTTGAAAGTACACATAAAAGTGTTGTGGTTGGCATAAAAAAATCAAAAATATCCAAATGCCATATGGGACAGTTATGCTTCCACCGGCAGTAAACTCTATGCTGCGCTCTGCAATAAATCATTGCCTCCGATTGAAGGAGGACGTGTCATAAAGATCGTATTTTAGAAAATGTAGGCATCGTCCTTGATTTTTTTTTAGAGAATTCGGGGGGGGGTGGGCGGGGCGGGGTGGGTTCGATTCCACACAAACAAACCTCTCTCGGTGGGGGGGCGTGTGCGTTTTTTCTTTCTCTTTTTCTCTCCCACCTAAAAAAAATTTTTTTTGAAAAAATTTTTGGGAAGGAGGAAGGTATTACAATTTTTTGTTTTAATATACAGCAACCGTTCGCTAACTGGGCTAAGTGCACAGCCCAGTTAGCGGATGCTACTCGGTAACTGGGCTGACATTTCAAATGTAAATAAATTTCGAGGGGGCTTTCGATCAGATTTCGGTTGGGATATTTCATTGCACAATACATAAATTCAATAATGTTTCTATGCTTTATACGTTATTGCAATGTAGCTCCCCGTTTTGCAAAATATTTGACTCAGTTTGTATGGCATTACGACTCAATTACGTGCAGTTTAACATTTTTTCACTCCTCCAGAAACCTTTTGACAACAAAATGTCAAATGCTGATTTTTTAAATTAATTTGGTTTTGAACTGGGCTATAGCCCAGTTAGCGAACGGTTGCTGTACTGCCGTTCTACGCATAATTGTTCCATGTTCTAAGGGTTTCTTTTTATACATGGGACATTTATGCTTATAACAGCAGGATACAAAGGAAGAGACACCTTCGTTGTCTCATTCAAAATTGCGATAAATTTGGATCTTAAATCTGAAGCGCTGTCAACGTCGACATGGCCGGAAGGCGTTGTCTACCGGGAGTTCGCCGGCAACTGATTGAGCGAAAATTGGCAAACCACGCCTACTGCCACGTTCAACGATACACAGAATCTCTTAGTGGAAGAGATTATATCAATAGAATAAACAACTATAATCTTGTGTATGGTCCAGGCCGGGACGCAAACTTGCAACAAGCCGCAACAGAGCTCGTATTCCTCTCTTTCACCTTTATTAAACCAAGTACGCACAACTGCTTCTGCCCGGACAAAGACTCCCCTATTTCTCTCATCGCTGTCAGGCATCCGCTGCAAGCGACCAGCAGCCGCCCCGCACTTACCTTACACTTTTTAGGAATGATGTGTCCCTGGTGGTTGGAACATATGACAGGCTGATGTTTCATTGACGAAGAAATTGGTGAAAAGTTTTTCTCGATTGATCAACGCATCTCGAAATCGCGGATCATGGAAGTTGAGAAAAGAAAATTAACTGTGCACAAACATCTAGAGAATCCTTCGCCCTGAGCATTGGCAAAACCTTAAGGTAGCTTGATAACTACCAGGTTCCAGGGCTTATCTGGATCTTTACCCAAACGGGAAAGATGCAAACCAGTGTTGCCAGTGGTGATGTGAACCAGAAATGCATTTGAACCCTCTAGTAGTAGCATATTAACTTTTAATTCGACACCTTTCCTTATTTTCATACTATATAGAATTTGCATAATTTCAATTATATTACTGCTATTCAAAG
Source organism: Aedes koreicus (assembly GCA_024533555.2). Taxonomy (NCBI): domain Eukaryota; kingdom Metazoa; phylum Arthropoda; class Insecta; order Diptera; family Culicidae; genus Aedes; species Aedes koreicus. The sequence goes on from JAHHFK020003092.1 coordinate 16,607, forward strand.
AATCGTCTATTAATTTCAATACTTTACTTAGTTACTTAGTTTTATTATGGGTCTGCAATTTTCTGGAAAGCATCACCACACAGATTCTACGTTTGGTTTGGCTGTTTTTGGCAGAGGAGCGAATATGTTTGTATACTTGTAGAACGAAAAAAGAAACAATACAAGAATTAGGAAGGCTAGGCTTGGAGCCTGGTAGGGTAACAGTGGAAGCAAATCCGAGTCTCATGGCGACGCAACCTGGATAGTCAGTCCGACATCTCGGCCTCTGGTTGGAACAAGACCGAGTAGCCGCCCAAGAAAGTGGACGAATCACATGCATGCAAGTATCATCTAAAGCGGTATGTTCCCAACAAATCAAAAGCTAATAATAATAACAACAGTGTAGGTAAGTAAATGATTTAACATTTCCAAAACTACATACACATAATACATACAAACATAACTATATATTAAAAGACCGTCAACAAATATCCATGTCCAACAGAACAGTTTATTTTCCCGATGAATTTAACGTCGAATACTTTGTTCCATTTGGGAGCGTAGAATAAGGGAGATAGCTGTTACATTGTCACACCAGTACTATATGAAATTGCGCAGATATCAAAAATAGCACTGACAAGAATATCTCTAACAATATAATGACATGGACAAGTACAAAAACACGGACTTTAACAAATACCTGGACAATAAAACACGTTTACTGACTGATACTGAATCCCAAAAAATTTCGAGAAGATTGTGTGTGCTGATTTCGAAAGCCTGGTGTTTATTTGGTCACCATAGACTAATCCTTCCGGCATAATCACTAGAAAATTTTCAAAACCCAACCCCGATCATTGCAATCCTATGGGGAGAAGAAAAAAAAACATCTAGAGAATCCTTCGTGGTCTGCCTAAAAAATAGCAAAGTGTTAAAACTCCCAAAGTTAACCAAATTAAACGTTACAAGGATACTATGGGTGTGGATAGAGCACAGCGCATCTATCATAAAAGTGGCACTAGGGACAAAGAGCTGAGCAGAAAGGTGTTGAGGTACGTGAAAGCCACCCCCGTGTGTCCATACGTGATTTGGCAAAGAAATACGATTCCAACTTTTCCACCGTTCGAAACATCCTTTCAAGAGAAGGATATAAGTCTTTTTGTGCCAGTAAACATCCGAATCGCTCCCTGAAACAAAATTTAGTGGCCAAAAAGCGAGCACGATTACTATACGAACGAGTTTTGGCGAAATGCTGTATTTTATTGGATGACGAAAAATATGTCAAAATTATAAACAAATCCCGTCGTGGGGATTGCTGATAAGTTGGCTCGGAAACTAATGATTTGGCAAGAAATCTGCAGTTGTGGCCTTAACACCAAGGTTTTCATCACATCTCACACAATGACGTCGAAGTTTTACATTAAAGAGTGCCTGAAAAAGCGGATTTTACCCTTCATTCGGCAACACAAGACCGACGTTATGTTTTGGCCGGATCTAGCCAGCTGCCACTACTCTTAGGAGGTACTAGAATGGTATGCTGCAAACAACGTTAATTTCGTCGCCAAAGAGATTAATCCTCCGAATTGCCCTGAGTTCAGACCGATCGAAAAATATTGGGCAATTGTCAAGCAAAAACTTCGAGGATGCGGTAAAGAAGTGACAAATGCACAACAAATGCGTTTAAAGTGTGCAGATCATGATGGCATCGATCAAAAGTGAAGTGCAACAGTTCGTTCGAAACGGTGAAATGTAATAACTTGTTATATGTCGTTTGAAAGCTGAATAAATACCTTTTTGTTTGACGTTTTGATCAACCGTGTATGTTGTTTAATTCTTGAGTTATGATCACTTGAATGCGTCCAAATTTACTTTGAATCGGGCTTTTAATTTCATAAAACCTTTTTTAATATGCAAGCTGATCATAACAATTTCGTTCGCTTGTTCGTCGCAATATTTATTTTCCGAAATATTTCGATTATTTGAAACCCCTGCCCTTCGGTTCAGAAAGAGGTATGGGCGCGTTCTGCCCAGTTGGTGGCGGCAGATTTCATGTGTGAATGGGCTGCCACATCAACATTCAAAATTACCTGAACCAAATGGACAGCTTGTAATGATCACTTGAAGATGCGATGGGGGATCATTGCCCTGATATTCCAAAATGTAGTAAAATTTTCTTATCTTCTATAACTAAACGTGATGGACAGGCAGGTGTGTTTAAGAAGGAGCAACCGTCGGTGCTGTTTTCACGATTATTTCGTTAGGAAAAAATCGTTGGAAAGTGTCGTGTATAAGTGCAGTGTTGTATTGCATGTGAATTTCCCACTGGTGGGTGCGGTTTCGTGTCGATAAATTCGATGAAAAGTGCAGATGGTTTTTTTTTCGCTTTCCTTGAAAGTTGAAGGAGGATTTTTCTTCCTTTTCTTTTCGGGCGGCTGGCTGGAGAGTCGCTCTCTGTCAGCGCCGCCCGCTTGCTCTGCAGCGTGTGTTCTGCACTCGTCGTCGTCGTCGTCTTCAGTGTGTGATTGTGGTCTTGTGACAAACAGGCATCGTTGTGATGTTGCTGCTGCTGTTGACAGACGAATACACGCTTCTTCGGAGACTTTGTGCATCATCAGTAAGATACCATAATAAAATACTGGACCCCGGTTTGATATTGATCATTTTGCGGAGCATGTAGCATAAAGGATGATAGTGTAACGGTGCCCACCAATAAATCATTGATGACTATTACGTTTAAAGGATATCTGGGCAGGAAATCTTCCGCACCTTAAGGGGAAAAAAACATGCAGGACAATGGCAGATCATTATAATTTTGGGGGTTGATTTTGGTTTTTATGCTTCTGCTTTATGCTTCTCACATCCACCACAGAGTAACAAACCAGTAGATGTTTTGATTCTTGAATCGAGTTCACGTGAAGCCCGTGGTGATTTTTCTGTGTATTTTCTACGAAATATTGAATTTTTCAACAATCCTAACCGAAAATGTCGAAAGAATCCGTATCGTGGAACGTCGCGGAAACCCATCGGCGAAAGTTACGTGCGCAACGGGCGCTGGCTCGCGAGTTCCGTCTTCCTCCTCCGACACCGACCAATCCTCCGGAAATCGACCATACGACGGAGTGCTCTGTCCCGATCGCGAGTGACACCGTGGCCGGTGTGAAAGCCAAGCTCGGGTTGGTGGATACCTGCTCTCCGGAAAATCCTTCTCCCGCGTACCAAGGGATTGTGTGCATTCCGGAATCGTACAATCAGCTGGGCACGAAGGAAAAAATAGTTCTGTTATTTGCGGAAAATTTTCGGCGGCAGTACAAGAAAAGGTTCCCGCACCGGAAACCGTTGATTCATGCGCTGCCGAACGATTGCGGTGTTCAGAAGTTTGTGTGCACGTCGCTGAAGTCATCGGTTTTCCTCTTTCCCGATATGATCGGGTCATGGGAGGAAATTGCATCGTTTACGAGCCGAGACGAGAATAATATGGCAACAAATCAAGCTGAACAACGCATTGGGTCCTGAGTGGTATTGCTATCAATTTACTCTTTGTGTTCCTACGGCTATGTAAAAACATGTTCAAGTATTTTCAACGCACAGAACGATAATATAAAGTGTAATTAAGGATCCAATATGTCAAAAACATCAGCAAATCGTTTAATAGACAAGCTATTGACGAGAAAGCGGGTCAACGGGGAGAGTCTCTCAATGTTGCTTGGGACCTGATGCGTTGTTCAGCTTGAAATAATTTATTTCTACCAAATTTTGAAGACAATATCTAATATTTCTCTATTTCTCAAAACGGACACATCCGGAGTTGGGTACAGGCGACTCGTGATGTAGTAAGTGCTCTCAAGGACGTGGAGCAAGACAGGTAATTGTTACCCATTGTATCTATATTAATAAAATTTATTTTTAATAGGTTTGCGTTGATCATCGGTTGAATCGGTTGTGTCGATATTTTGTTCCGCAATATTTTGTTATCGGGCGTAGCGTTTTGTATATTGTTTCGGTTGCCTATTGTTCGTTGCACGAGTGATCGAGTGATCATGAGAAGTCGTGGTTCGCCGGATAAGATGGGTCGGTGGTGAGGTACATAATTAATTGTAATCCAAATTATTCGTTCGCCATTCTCGTCGGGCCACCCTATCTTGGAATAAATAAACCACTGTCCCTTTTGGTGTAGATCGGTTAAAGTTGGCTCTCAAGCGTTGAGATGAATTACCTTGTTTTCCTAATGAAATAACACTATCACACTCTGTGAGTGGCCCCAATAGCATCCTTACTGTTGGTTTAAATCGGTCCAAATCGGCTTTTCAGCATTATTAAAAATCACTTTGTCTTTCCAATGAAAAACCACAATCACAGGTGATTCCAGGTAGGGTAGATGTGTTACTGCTGTGTAGCATAAGGTCCTTTTCTATTAACCACCCACACTTGTGAGTGGCCCCAACGGCATCCCTACTGTTGGTTTAAATCGGTCCTCAAACTCGGTGTTTTAACATATTTTTGTATTCTGCTGAAATAAACCACCCACACTTGTGAGTGGCCCCAACAGCATCCTTACTGTTGGTTTAAATCGGTGCCAAAATTTGAATAGCTTGAATGTGCATCTCTGTACAAAGAATAAATCGGGAACATAGTTAAATATCTTATTCGCTGCCGACGTCAGTTGAATTCAGCACACCGTTTACCAAAACGGATCCCGCTGCCAACCCAACCATTTTATCCAACATCCCAGTGATTTCTCGTGGAAGTGCAGAGGTGTTCTCGGCTTCCAATAAAGCGAGTATCACGTCAACATATTCCTACCCATTCCCTACTTGACCTGCATTCGGGCGAGGCCGGCGCCGGTATTGCCTTAGTTTGAGATCACCAGCTTTTACACATTGAGGATGTATGTTAGTCCCAAGCATCATCTTTTGGTTCTTTGTGTAATAACAGCTGATCTGGCAATAACGGAGTAGCAACCTCGGACGGTCAATCATGCTCCTGCTCATGCTCATGCTCTATAACTAAACGTGATGGACAATGTGTTCATCAAGATTATCGACATTTGTAGGGAATCGACTGTTGGATTCACTGAGTAGAAGTTTTATTAAAATAGTAGTGGGTGTTTTTTTTAAAAAAAAAAAAAAAAAAATTTTAATTTAAAAGGGGGTAGGCTGCACATGCATGTAAGACATTGAAGACATAGAGATTAGAATTAGACAAATAAAAAGGAAGGTATGAACTGACAAGTAAGCGTAAACTTTTCTAGAATGACTATAGAATTTAACTGAATAACGCAGAAGACAAGAACTGACTAAGACAGACGGAGTGATTGGTGAATTAATCGAGGTAAGACGGGGTATGCATCGATGATTTTCGGGGCAAATAGGAACTAGACATCAATTTACTAAATTATAAACGACTGAAGAAGTTACAAAATGCAATTACAATCTTGAACTAATAAACGTAAAACTTACTGACTACTTAAATAACATAAAGAGACGCAACGACCTTCCAAACTCTGTTAAAGGAAACTTCTCTCTGATGAGTCCCATCAGTAAACCATAAAAATTATATTGTTGGGACTACTAGGACTTGTAACATTAGATGCAATATCATTATAAATAAGCCTGGCACTAACCATCACAACTATCAGTAAGAAAACATAGAAATATTGTCAATGTATATTATAAATGTTTGCAAAATTATAAAGAATAAATTATGTTTTTTTTTTCTCTTTTTTTTGATTGTTGTGTCTTAGGACACTGAGGCAAATGCACATAAGAAATTCAATAAAACCCCTTATGAAGTTCAGTCACAAGTTATTTTCATGAATTTCAATGCGGTACCTTATGAAACAGATTTTCTGGATGAAATCATAACGTAAGCTTTTCATAAGGCATTGGAAAAGAAATCAAAACAATGTAGAACATAATTCATATGGGTGCCTTATGAATTTTTAAATTAAGAAATCCGACACCTATAAGTCCGCATTATGAATTTTAGTAGGCACGCTTATGGAAAACAAAAAGCATAATTATAACATTTATATATTTTTGCATGAAATTGAAAACGTATTTTTATGGAATACAATAGGGCAAATGACGGATTCGGCAGGACTTATCGTTTGTCTTAGCCTATTATCGTCAGGGGGTAAATGACGTCCTTGAGCACTGAGTTTTTGTATGAAGGTACATCATGTTCCAGAGCAACGTTTTGCAAAAATATAGCTCTCTACGACTTTATTTACCCCCTGACGATAATAGGCTAAGATAAACGATAAGTCCTGCCAAATCCGTCATTTGCCCTATGTAGTTTTTAAGATCAAAGGCGGCCCTCTGTGATGAGTGGCGGAACTAGCATGTTGAAGCAGATTTCAAATTTCTCCATGGTGCGCAATGGGGGGTTTCATTAAAATGCTTGTAATAAATTATCCAATCCTTTAAATTAAATTTGGTTTCCACAACAGGGGTCAAAAGCTAAAGTCTATCAATTTAAGCAAAAATTCTGTATCCTGTAAATCCTGTAGCAACGCTTGCTCTTCGATGATGACTTCCATCTTGCTTTTTTAGCGCAGGCGCAGAAATGATGATGTTGATTTTTTTTTTCAAATGAACACTGTCGATTTTCAAAACTAGCCTTATGAATTTCAAATTCGTGACTCATGAATGGCTTACGTCCAAATAGTGAAAACCAAGGCGTCTAATATGAAACGCATAAGTGACTTATGAAACAAAAAATTCCTTCGGTTTTGGGTTTTCATAAGTTTATCATTTTGAATTTCTTAAGTGCATTTGCCTGAGTGAAACTAATGGTCTTCATTATGATCCTCATGCTTCGCGAAATGTCGGCTTCATTTTCAAGTGGCAAAAAAGGTGACTAGGTTAAGTTTCCACGACGAAGAAATTCTTTGTAGAATATCAATGTTATCTACCTTGTCAAATGGTGCCCTGTTGAGAAAATATGTTCTCCTATGTTCGATCTGAAGTCAAAGTAATGTCCCTTATCCGTCTCCTGCTTAACCTCACCGATATTTCCAAAGCCGCTGTTTTATTTTTGTAGATTTTTAGAAAACAAAAGAAGACGTATCCCTGATATTAAGATGATCTACATGGCAGTGCCTGCTGAGTAGTAGCTAGATGTAAGAATATAAATCGATAAGGATGCGATGGATTCTTCAGAGTATCAGAAACTAAGGAAGTCTGCAAGTAGTTACTCAACGGACTGCTCGAACTAGCAAATGTTGAAGTGTTACTGACCAGTTCGCCGTCGCGAAAATGATATACTCGTTATGGATTTAACACGGAATGTTGGTAACGATGCTTCAACAAAGAAAGTATGTAAAAAAACGCACATGGCCTCATTTTAATTATTATTTTATTGTATTTCTTCTCCAATCAGTTTGTCCAATATAACTTGTATTTACATGCACGACATAACGTCCATAATGTTACTACACGCCACCCACCCGGCACGGGAACCGCAAAATACTCAATAATGACTTATTTAACAAGCATGTTAAAGGTAAAATAGGACTAACCATCAACGAGTATCTGATCACTCACAAATGAATTCCTGTTGCCTATGTTTGTCATAACAATCACAAAAGATCGTACTTTATAGTCAAACAGCCTTATTCTTCGCGGCGTGTGAGGTGAGATGACTCGATGACATTATCGCCGCGTGGAAATAGGCTGAAAGTTAAGTATTTTCCGGTTATTGTGCATCTCTCTTTCTTTCCCTTAAATTGGGGATGGGGAATCTTCTACAATAGGGTATCTTTTTGTTAATAGGTATTCCTTAAACATTAACTGCTCTTTCTTCCAGAGAATCATTACCTAAACACTATTTACCTAACCGGTTTATTTTTCTCCTGCTTATCAGCAAATTACCTTACCTTATGCACATTGGAGATTTTTCTCAATGAATATCCTTAATGCTAATTTGTCACAAAACATGCGTTTATCTTACCTAAATGAAAAGTAAACATTTCCAGGTTGGGGAAGTTGTTAAATTAGGGTACACAACGATAACTCTTCAAAACAGAACAGGCACACCACGAAACTATGAACTAAAATTTAAAAAAAAAAACGGTAGGCTCTCTTCCTAACGAGTTCTCTCCCTACTTTTGTACACTTTTCTTTTCCCGTTGTCATTCGCTTCTTGGCCTAGATACGAGAACAAGATTTTAATTTATCTTTTTTGCTTCTCTAAGTACAATTATACATTTGTGATTCATATCTTTAATTATGGTTTATTATCTAGGTAGGTTTCTTTTTTTTTTATTTATTTAGATTTCGAGTAAAACTTGCGATAATCGGTTTCAGTGTGTTTGTTTGAATCCGATTGTGACGGTATCTGTCGTTTTATTCGGGTTTTTTTTTTTCTTTTTCTTGTGTGTGTGTGTGTTTCCTTTTCGAAGATAATTTTTGCTTCGTTTAGTTTTCAATTGTACAGAAATGTCCTATTCATATTGAGTTCAACGCTTTTGTGGATTCAGACATATTAAACGGGAGTGGCAATGTTAATGTAGTGGGCAAAAATGATGTTGTTGGTTGAACTCGACGGCGATCTTTTCAGCATCCTAGGAGTCAGCATGTGGTTGATGATGTGGTAGTTCGTGAAATTTAACAGGAGAGATATTCATGTTCATGTTTTGCGATGGACACAAGTGGAAGGTACGATTGTCATGAGGTCCACCAAGCTTCGTCAATGACAACCAAAAGACAGGTTTATGGTGCATCTGGCATTTGTGACATCTAGGGAAGACGTTCCTATATTAATCTCATCACTTCGCAATGCCGCTGTTCTCTCATTCGGGATTTGCGGTGAACGAGGAGATATACACTACGAAGTGCATGACGGAAGTTGCCGCCTTCATCAAAAAGTATCACACGATGGAGGAAGTGGTACTTTGGCCGGACCTGGCTCCGGCCCGTTATGCCAAGATATCACTGGAGGAGATGGACCGACTTAAGATAAACGTTGTACCGAATACCGCCAAAGCCCCCCCAACGTGACTTACACCTGCGGGAGAAATATTTCGGGCGAATTTCAAACGGGGAATCTACTCCAATAATTTCCTGGCCAAAACGGAAACGTAGCTGATTGCCAAGGCCACGTAAGAGCTGAAGAACATGCCAACATTTATCTTTTCATCGTCTAAGCATTGTTGTAGAAGGGTTAATAAACGTAGGATTTAAAGAAATTTTGTTGCATTCAATTATCTTTTGTAGATTTTTTTTCACTGCAAACCGAAATTAGACCATTCATTTAATGCGAGAGCAACCGAAATAGGAAATTCATAAAGCCAATCTAAGGATCAACGACTAACTAAAAGTTTGTTAGTGTACGTAGGCGCGTTTATCATCACAAGAATTTTGACGTCTTGTCGTTGATTGTTTTCGAGAGCGGGGTTGAGAATTTTTTTTCATTAACAACAAATCGCGAACTGGCGAACTTCATTTCGCCTTTCCCTACATGCGGAATTGCAATCATACAAGTAAGTATGGATTTCGGCGCTGAACAATAGGGGAACTGGGGGTACAATGACCAGGCGGAGTAATATGAACATGGTATCATTTTACGCATATTTCGGTTTCATTTGATACAAGATTTAGCTCCACCCTATTTCTTACGAAATTATAGCTATTTGGACCACCCTACAGCGATCAAGAACTGTCAAATGCAGAAAGAATGAACAAAACATAATACGTTCAGCCGGTCCTACGCGTGATGTAAATTTTCGCTCGCAGAATTTAAGGTTTTTGTTCAAACTTTCGGTAAAACTAAACTCATACCGTGTGATATTTAGTTGAATCAAACTGTTGTTGAGGATTTAACGTCAACAGTAAGTAGTTTTCGACAACAATTACAACAAATATAAGTGATTCCAGCTAGCTGTTACTTTGGGGGTAAAATGAACAGCTAATGATGGGGGTAATATGAACACCATGCACAATCTAATAACGATGCATTTTATCTTCCTACAGATGCCACGGGTTTACAAACGCAAACCGCAGAGGCAGACATGGACGGAGAGCCGAATGGTCGAGGCCGAGCGTGCGGTTGATTGCGTTGTTTCCGTACGGGCTGCTGCGAAAATGTACCAGATTCCAAGAATCATTCTGGCTAGATGGATTAAGCGTACGGTGGTGAAGAAGAGCTTGGGGTTGAAAAAGGTTATTTTTACGGAAAGCCAGGAAACCGAATTGGTGCAACACTTGTTGGATTTGGAGTCAAGATTCTACGGTGTCACCATTCGAGACGTGCAGAAGTTGGCTTATGAGCTGGCCGAGAAAAACATCCGTTCAATCACAAGCGAAAAAAAGCAGGAAGAAACTGGTTGGATGCTTTTCTGAAACGGAATCCGAAACTTTCTTTCCGGAAGCCTGAAGCAACATCCGCGGCTCGAGCAAGAGGATTTAATAAGCCGTCCGTCAATGCTTTTTTCGATCTACTTGAGAACACGTTGCATAAGAAGCGGTTCCCGCCGTTACGCATATTGAATGCCGACGAGACTGGGATCAGTACGGTAAATGAGCTTTTCGGAAACTTTGTTCAAACTTAAACATTAGGTATATATTGTTATTTTGACAGGTTCCTCCGAAAAAGCTCAAAGTTACAGCTATGACGGGTAAGAAGCAAGTAGGATCCATCACCTCTGGCGAAAGAGGAATCCTGACCACAGCCATTATGTGCATGTCGGCAACCGAACAACATCTTCCCCCGTTTATGATTTTTCCCCGCGTCCGCATGCACGATGGTCTCAAGAAAGGAGCACCGAACGGAACTAAGTTTTGCTGCAATCTATCTGGTTATGTGAATAGTGAAATCCTTCTGGATTGGTTGGATCACTTCATCGAACACGTTAATCCATCGGAGGACAATCCTGCGCTCCTCATAATAGACGGCCACAGCTCTCACACGAAAAACTTGGCGTTTGCTGCAAGAGCACGAGCGAATTTCATCTACATTCTCGTGCTACCGCCTCACTGTAGCAACAAAATGCAGCCACTCGATGTGGCGTTCATGGGGCCCTATAAATCGTACTATGCACAGGGCCTCAGAAGACTTCATGCGACGTTTTCCCGGACGGGTGATCACTCTTTATGATGTCTCTGAACTGCTGGGCGAAGCTTTCCTCAAAGTCGCTTCCGCCAGTGTGGCAGTGAGCGGCTTTCAGAAAACGGGTATTTGGCCGTTCAATAGGCAGATCTTTAGTGACCAAGATTTTGCTCCATCTGAAGTTACAGATCAACCAGAAACCGTAACGGTTACGTTAATTACTGAGACGAATCCGATGATTGTTGATGCGTCCACAGTGCAAAACGTAACAATTCCGGTTGATTTGGCCATCGCAACTGTTTGATGATGAAGATGATTCTGATGAACTTTCGATGATCCAAGCTGACCCAGATTTGGTAGATCCGGTTGGTACGGTTTGCGAAACGTCTCCGAACTCATCTTTTGATGTTACACCAGCGCAAATTTTACCCTTGCCAAAAAGTTACAATCAAGTTGAGGAACGATTCCTCTTTGATCTGGTAGATTATGTTTTTGAGATTGAACTAATTTTCCCGAGAAATCAGCGATTGGAATGTTTGTTTACAAAAGCAGATTCAGATTTCTTCTAACGTACTCACATTTACCGACCGGATGCACCCTTGCCGCCATCGACAACCGACATCCTGCGTCCTCCAGGCTCACGAAACTCAATACACCTATGCTCCGTTGCATTTCGTCCCTTCGAATTGGCCGTCATGGGAGCAAGTGCTTTCGAACATTTTTTTTTTTTCACCCAACACTACCTACAGGTTGGTAAAAAAGAACTTAATTTGTTTTTATTTTTTGAGCTTGCGTTGAGTAAAACCAAAACCGGTGTTGGTTTTACTCAACACAAGCTCAAAAAATAAAAACAAATTAAGTTCTTTTTTACCAACCTGTAGGTAATGTACCAACAGAGCACATGGATTCTACCTAATAAGATACTATAACGTGTTTACTTAAATTTAAGTAGTTTAAACTCAAATTTTCAGGACTTTTCGTTTTCCGTGAACACATCAAAGTGTTGTGGTTCACTGAAACAGGCAAGTACCCATTAATGGGTGAAAAGGTATCGATTTGGTGGTAATGTATGAAGCTGTCAAAAAGATGTGTAAAAGTCAATTTCAAATATGGGCACTTTTACACCCATTTTCGGAATCAGGTCAAAAAGTATTAATGGGTAAATTTTTACCCATCAATGGGAAAGAAATATCTTTATGACACCGCTGTTTTCGATTCGGCTCATCTCATTTTCGTCAAAATTGAGAATTATGGATAAATTTTGAGAAAAAGTTGGACACCGAATGCTTCTGAAAGCTTCAAGGTAACGCGTAATACGTTTAAGCAGTTAAAACGACACATTGAAAGGGTTCACCCTGAACAGATTTTACCTAATGCCAGTATACCTGATCGCGATCATCAAAATGTGGAAGTTCCTGACAATGATGAAAAGGAACCAACAATCCCTAATTCACCACTTCCAATCATGAAGCAGAGACTAAATGATAGTGCCACTTTTCGAAAGCTCAGTCGTTTTAATTTTCGGAGAGGTTCATCCTATTTGTCTTGCGGTTTCGTTTACCGTTGCTTGTAATACGTTTTGCGACAGCTGTGTTTTCCGGGTTTGTCGCAGTTGTTTCAAATAACCGAAGATGAGTGTGTTGATAAGCTTATCCACAGTTGTTTTGAAGCAGGACGGGCAAACACAAGCTTCGCATCTGTCATACTCGATATGTTCAGATAGCCTTGCTTTAACGTATTTTCGATTCTGGTGCAAATATTTCGAAAATAGCTGTCTAAATGCAGTGAATGCAAGAATATCTATTTCATAGAGTGTGGCTCCTGGATAGCACTCAGCGTTCTTTAATAAACTGAACTTAAAAATCATATTAGTATTCAGGACTGCTTTACCTCGCTTTAATAGTAGCTGTTTTCTACATCGCTGGTAATTAAATCTTACAATCGTGAGGTAAACAAAAACAAACAGATGCCATTTCCATATTGGCTGACTTACTGAACGCTCTAGTGGCGCCACTAAGGGAAGTGCGGAGACAGTCCCAAGCAAAGCATAATTTGAAACGACTGTTAGGGCGTACGATGATTGCGTTTACGAGTGTTATGTCTGTTTTTCTGTGGCCGAACCTTAAATTATCTGCACATTTCCTTTTTTCATCCTTCAGAAAACGAACCTGGAAAAGTTCCAAAAAGCTGTTGGAAACGTTCCCAGCTTAAGGAAAAATGCCGTTCTGCGGCCAACAGGAGTAAAGAATTTGGCAGGAGTTGGCAGAAACGAAAGGCCGGTAATTCGGATTTGGCCAACTGAGAACTTAGCTGATTTTTTTTCTGCATTTCGTACTAATTGGGCTTCAAATGGAAAAAAATAATTTTAGTTTTTGATAAAAAGTTTCATCAATTTACAAGCATTCTTGTTTGATAAAGTTTGGATCGTTACACCCTTTGTTTTTTTCCTTTTTCCTCTATTATCGAGAATTTCTGCTCTGGGCAGGTTCATCTCCGGTCGTGGTCACTCAAATACCCTTTTGGGTATTTTCGTAACTTGTCCGGGGGTGAGATTAGAACTCGTGACTTTGGCGTGAGAGGTATGGATGTTAACCACTACGCCGGGGTCGCCCCCCTCGATTATACCCTTTAGTGTATAACAGAGATCGAAGTTAGCGCTTGTAGCGTGCGGGCGTGTTTTTGTAGCTGTCATTTTTTTCACTCGATTTTCTTAAAATTATCTAATTAAGGAAATGAAGACCATTTTAAGCCAGCTCATCGAAATCCGTTTGGTTGAAGACGACTCCGTCCATTTGGTTAAAGATGGTATCCATCGCTCACACCGCTAAAATCGGTCGACTACGGTGGGCTGGGTATGTCGTTAGAATGTCGGACGACAGACCAGTTACAATGATTCTCAAAAATGATTAAAATGATTGGCCGGCAACGACCAATCCTACGAAAGTCGCACTGCTTTGTGCCGATCCCCAGTGAATGCCCGGTTTGGGTTGGTCGATACCTGTTTACTGGAATATTTTACTACCGCGCTCATAGAAATTTTGTTCTATTCAGAATCGTACAAATGGCCAGCTACAAAGGAATAGTTAATTGTTTTGTGTGTGGAAACTCTGGAAAAGCTTTGAAACCTTTTGATTCTAGCACTGCCGAACGAGTTTGTGTGCACTTCTCGGAATCCCGAACACATCTTCAAGCGGAAAATCTGGATTGTGCAGCGAAAAAAAAAACATAGCTTCTACTTCTGCCGAGCATGTGGTGCTGATTGGGTGAGATCGTTTCTATACGTCCATATAGATATTCACTTAATACTCTACAAAGTTTTACAAACTTAAATAATACATATATCAAGTCTGTCCACTTTAATTTTCGGACACTTTTCATTCAGTGTAGTTTTTGAATAATTTCACGGATCGCTAAAACGTTTCAATAATATGGCAACTGAAACTCTCCACTTTATTTGGTGGCAAATCATCTTTACATTCTTGTTGCATTTGATAAAATGGCGTCAAATCAAGTGGAAGTGCACAAACGCATTTTGTACGAACGGTAGCAAAATCTGACGTTATCGGTACGCGATCTAGTCAAGATACTAAAACTACCAAAAAGGACCGTGTTTGGTGTTTGCAAATTGTTTGACCAGCGCTTGGCTGTGGATCGGAAGGTTGGAAGCAGAACATACCGAAAAGTATTCTCATTATTCATTATTGAGAAAAATCCCAACCTTTCTGAGCGAAATGTGGCTCGCATGTGGCGACTTTCAACAGCTTCCGAGTTTGGCTTTTAATACCGCAAACGCAGACGCCATTGCCGAGTTGTCCAGAAAAAAAAACAAGTTTTATTCAGTTAAGCTCGGGGCTTTTGGACTGCTATTAACAATATTCTATGAATCTCCTCACGAAGTTTGTAGCCGACATGGGAATCCTAGCCGATGACAAACAATGAAATCCAAGTAAAGCGAAATAATATTATTTTTCTTCTTTTGGATTTATTTTGATACTACCGAAAAAAATACATGTTAGATTCAATCCCTGTGAAAAGTAATTCAAAATATGGGTACTTTTTACCCGCTTATTATATATTCTTAGTTTTGATAATGGATAAAAAGTACTCCATGATTTGTCGTATAAGAGCATCCGTATCGGGCGCAACTATCTGGGCGACTAAAATACTAGCGCATCGAGCTGTCATTTTAGTTTAGTCACTCAATCTCACACCGGTCGCTACTATACCCAACAAACATCGGTGTTGAATTAGAGCTTGTTCAAGCAAATTTGGAGAAGCTATTCAGCTGTTTCTTCTAGAATAGCTGAATAGCTTCTCCAAATTTGTTTGAACAAGCTCTAATTCAACACCGATGTTTGTTGGGTATTTTGTTACCGTGTTCTGTATCGATCGCTGCTAATCTAGTGCTCCATTATCAGTTTGACAGATTCGGTGATCGTCATAAACATAGTCATTTGCGATGGCTCTTTCTTCGTGATTTCTCTTGGAGAGACGTTCGGTTGGCATGAAAAGAACCATTGGTTACAGTGGTCTCTCTGGGAACCACTGGGGTTTGGTACAAAAATATAAATGTCCTTTCCTATAAGTTTCGCCAAATCACCCCAGAGGTTTCCGGATGGGCCATTGTGGTAAATTATTCTTTTCATTCCTACCGAAGGACTCTCCAGGTGAAATAAAAAAGAAAGAGCTCTCGCACGACGTGATTTGGTGCAAAAACACAGATTTCCCCTCCTACAGGTTCCCCCGGGGCACCTCAGAGGTTCCGAGAGAGGCCAATGTAGCTAATGGTTCTTTTCAGGCCTGTCTCATGAAGAAAAAACCGTCGCACCACGTGGTTTGGCGCAAAACATTTCCTACAGGTTCCCCCGGAACACCCCAGAGGTTGCCAGAGCGGCCATTGTGGATAATGGTTCTCTTTCATGGCAACCAAAAATCTATCCAGGAGAAATCATTGAAAAGCCATCGCACGACCCTATTGATAAATCTCTTATTATTAAACCAAATTGACTTAAAGTTGATAAAGCAATAATTTTCTTTGAATCAAATTCAAAGTTTGCCCCTAATCCTGTTTGCGTGAAACAAAAATAAACAACAAACCAATCGGAGATTTTTGACAATTGGCAGTCGAATAGCAACCCTCTCCGCGCACTAGCGCGGGCAAAATGGCGGAGCGGAAGCGCGAAATGCGGGCCGCGCAAAACACAAGGAGTATGGGGGGAGGAAAAAGAAAAAAAAAAAAAAAAAAAAGGGAGGGAGAAAAAAAAAAAAGGGGGGGAGAAAAAAAAAAAAAAAAAGTATATAATCCAGACCAAGTGCAGACAAAAAAACCTCTCAATGACAATATGGCATACATTAACAATATGTGTTAATGTAGAGGTTGTATGGTGAAAATGAGATTAAACTATTCGATAACAATAACATAAAATCTGATAATATATCTTACATTCGAAATATAGTTTTGACTATATAGCAAATAGTTTTTCGTTATGCGGTTTTAGTTGCGCCCGATACGATTTGAAGTGATGGTGAGGGCGATCAAATATAGTTTAGTCGCGCATCGGTACGGGTGCTCTAAGGGCCTTTACTCATTAATAGGTAAAGACGCGTTACTCATTCGATGAGTTAACCTGCGAAATGGGTACTTTTCTACCCATAAATGGGTATTTGCCAGTTTTAGTGTTGGCATATAAAAAAATCAAAAATATCCAAATGCCATATGGGACAGTTATGCTTCCACCGGAAGTTCAGAAAACAGTCACAAGTTCCAAATTAGGTATCCTAGAGGAAAAATAATGATATATATTTTATTAAACAATTACGAGGAGCGTACTTTTGCAAAATGTCTCAGCCCCCTTTCACATTCTTCGACTTATCTCAATTCTCAAGCTTAAAAAAGTGCTTTAAATGACTTGTGTTTTGATTGTTCCCTTGAGATTACCGCTAACCTTTCAAGAAATCTTTATGAAGTCTCCAACAATTAGAACTGAAGATAAAATTTAATTTAAAGTATGTGAATCAAATCTGCGAAAATCGCAAGATCCGCATTTTTCTGCGAGGCGTGTGCGGTGAGACGGTTATCGCAGTCAATTACGAGATGACAGTTGTGACTGCTGGTGAGGTGAATCTTCATTCAAATCAAATGGCGGCGGTTATTCCGAGAGTCGAAGTGACTTTTGTGAACTGATGAAGTGAGAAAAGGCACGTAACAGTGACCTTATTCCGTGCAAATCAAATGGGTAGTCACGTCCGCCTTATTAAACCATGGGGATTATTCCGAGAGTCGAAGTGACGTTTTTTTGTCACTTGGAGAAGTGAGAAAAGTCACCTTTAGTGACGTGACTCTTCTGGGTAAATCAAATGGAGAGTCACGTCACTGCAGGTGAGTTTTCTCACTTCATCAAGTGACAAACATCACTTCGACTTTCGGAATAACCCTCCATGTTCATAAATCAAGCTGAGCAATGCATTAGGTCCTAAGTAACATTGAGAGATTCTCTTCGTCGACTTTCTCTTTCGGTAATAGTTTGTCTATTATACGACTTGCTGATGTTTTTGACATATTGGAACCTTAATTACACTTTACAGTGACGGACAATACAATAAGACCAAAGCCCGATTTTCATACAAAATGGTCATCCCGGAAAAAAAATTCTCATAGATTTACAATTAAATGTATTGTAACCATACAATAGGATCAATAGTGTGTACAATTAATATTATTGTTCATGACAATAAGATGACAATTGGAGATATTGTTTCCACAATAGAATTTAATGTTAGTTGAGACATCGGCAATAGAATAAGGGGGTTGCTATGTATCTTAACTATAGAAAAATCATTTTTTCCCGAACAAATCTGAGTCAATTACTATTGATTGTATTGTTTCACAATTGTTAAAAATTCTTGCATGTAGGGTGTAATGACAATATGCATTTTTCATTAATCCAATACGTGAACAATAAGATTCATGTTCGGCAATAGATTGTAATGTTATTGTATATTATTGTATTGTCATTGTATGGTTATTTTTATCCGGGTTGTCTTTCACTTTCCCGTGAAGTAATTGAACTGAAATTTCGGCAATAGCCTAGAAAAAACCTGAATTTTCATCTTTAATAAATTCATAATTTTTCATTCACCACTTCAGAAACTACAGACACCACCTACGACAAAACAATAAGACCTCCTTTTGATATTCATAGTTTAGGCCATGTTGATGAGTGTGAATTACAATCTATAGTATACTGATATTAAAATGACCCGTGCATCAATAATCAAAATTCAGATCCTCAAATTCGAGAATCCTTTATGGAAATCAAAAAGTGGTCTTACTATTTTGTCGTATGCGTTGTCTGTAACTTTTAAAGTGGTGAATGAAAAATGATGGATTTACTGCAGATGAGAATTTAGGCTACTTCTGGACCACAGCCGAAATATCAGCTCAATTTGGTTCTCGAGAAAATGAAAGGCAAGCCCCCTAAAATGACCATTTTGTATGAAAATCAGGCTTTGGTCTTATTGTATTATCCGTCACTGTACATTACCGTACTGTGTGTTTAAAATACTTGAACTTGTTTTTACATAGCCGTTTGAACGCAAAGAGAAAGTCGACGAAGAGATTCTCCCAATGTTACTTAGGACCTTATGCATTGTTCAGCTTGAAATTTTGAACAACCCACACGAGACCCATATAGACTAGTGATCCTCATAGCAAGAGATATGCGGAAATTCGATTTAACGATTTGGCAACGGTGTTTATTTTATTCACAGAGGCTGATAACACTTGCCGCAGTGCAATTTGCACGATTGGCTCAGATTTGACAGCTCTCGCTGCACGATTGGCTCAAAAATGGCAGCTTCCGCATATCTCTTACTATGAGGATCACTAATATAGACGCGTACGTTGTTTTTCAGTAGGCCATGTTTCATCTCATCACAGCAACGATGCTGCTCTTATGCAATGATGTTGACGTTTGAAATGATTAGCTGTAGATTTGCAAAACGAATGTGTTTGTTCAGTTTCCATATAAAGTGGCTCATTTAGTCCACTTTCCAGAAAAAAATACCTTAATCCCAACAGGTCAGAAGCATCCATCGATAGCTACGCTTGGTTTTGTCAGATAAACAAATTGATAAGAAGAGAATCCTTCCGTTAGTCTATAGTTGCGGTACGTGGAAGGCGTTAACTGCCAATAGTTCTGCCTATAGAGTCTCCGCAACTATAGGAACGTTTACCTTATTTGATATTAAGAAAACATCAACACAGGGTGCTACGAATTACAATTCTGTTAATTTAGCTTGCAGAGGAAATTTAGAAGACTTTAACAAAATGATACACGTTTTACTCCAGACAATTACAGACCGTTTCACCACTACGCATGGCCTGCTGATATAGCCACGAAAAAAAACTATATCGACAAATTCAACAATAACACGACTACACACATCTCTTCCTTTGGACACATTTTCACCTCTCCACGCTAAAACCGTACACGGACGCACTGAACCGTACATAGACATTGGATTGCCTGTCGAATATTTTCTTCGAATCACTGCTTGGGACCACTACTTTGGCTTTGGGCAGCAAATTGACCTAATGAGCATATTGTAACCAACTGAGAAAGACTTTGCTGTTGTTGCTGCTGCTGCTGATGATGATGATGATGCGGTTCTTGCTGTTGTACTTGCACGTGTGACTTACCACTAGCGCCGACTAATAGTGATTATTTGATGAACGGATTCACCAGTTGTGTCGTATCGTGATGGTGATATGGATTCCAGGTGTTGGTGGTAGCTGGAGCCGCTGCTTGCTGGGCTTGCTGCTGTTGTTGAGCTTGCTGCTGTTGCTGTTGCTGC
This sequence comes from Aedes koreicus, assembly GCA_024533555.2. Lineage (NCBI taxonomy): Eukaryota > Metazoa > Arthropoda > Insecta > Diptera > Culicidae > Aedes > Aedes koreicus. The sequence goes on from JAHHFK020003092.1 coordinate 36,488, forward strand.
TGGGTCGTTTGTTGTTGCTGTTGTTGAGGAGTTTGCGTAGGTTGTCCGGTCAGCTGCGACGTCGGTGGTTTCTGGTCGACCAACTCACCGTCGGATTGATTGCCGGTGTTGATCGAGTGTATTGAGGCGTAGTGTCGTTTCAGGTAAAGTTCCGAATTGAAATGCTTCTGGCAGATAGGACAGCAAACCGCAGTTGGATTGTGAATCAACCGCATGTGCTGCCGCAGGTTGGATACATTCGAATATAGGCGGGAACAAACGGGACAGCAACGTGGCGTCAAGCAGTTTGTTTTGTCCTCGGAGGAACGATTCGAGCGACTGCCACCGGATTTGCCTTTGTACTTGCCCGATGGTTGTTCAGAGTTGACTGAAATGTTGTCCAGTGATTTATCCATCCAGCTGCTGTCCTCTTCAGATTTGTACTCGTGTTGAACGTGCTGTTGTGGCTGTTGTTGCTGCTGCTGCTGTTGCTGATGTCCGGAACTACCCGGCTGTGTTTGAGCCTGGGTGAAGCCAGCTGAAATAGTTTAAGATTGAAAAGTTGAACGCAACTATAAAAAGCTCTACCAATCTTACAAGAATTCAACTGGTTCATGTGAGCAATGTTATTCCGTGAATTGCTCTTTTCGGTGAAATGATCCATGCTGCAGTAGGTCGGCGATTGGTGATCAGTACCTTCCGTTTCCAAGTACTCAACCATTTCCACTTTTGGTTCTACATTAGATACTGAAAATTAATATTGTTTTCATTTGATTCTCCCACAGTCAATCGAACGTTGGGATTATCTTACCACTGTCTTGTCCGCTGACCGATGGAATCTGGGTATCGACGGTTTTCACACGCTTGATGTTCAATCCTACGGTTGTCTGAACCAGTTCCCCAGTTGACTCCGGACGCTTGCGACAGAATTCGTCCAGCAAATGGACATTCTCCACTATCGATTGATCTTTCTCTTCCTTACGCAATGGAACCTGATTCGAGGAAGGCATCACGACGTCACCCTGTGTATTTGATAAGGCCTGATGTTGGTTGAAAATGGAATATGATAAATTTCAAACGACAACTAAAATCAACTCATCCAGGGTTAGTCACCACCATCCTTGTTTCGCTTCCAACGAATATTAAATGCCCAAATGTTTATAATCACTCCTGACTACTTCATATAACCAAAATTTAGTTAATAACCAAAATATACCACTCACATTATTTTCCTTGCTCAATCCCCGAATCTGCAATCCCTCAGCAGTTTTGATAAAATCCTTTAAATTTTCATTGGTAATGTGCACCTCGCCCAGATACATATACTCCAGAATAGCCTTCAGCACATCGTACTTCACATCATTCATGAAGAACACCGGATGCGGAGATGGGTTTTTCTGCAAAATAAACATCAATCGTCATTCCTGTGTCCAAAATCCTCTCAAATCAATATTCACCTTCAGCAACTCTTTGAAAAACGGGCTGCACGCAAACAGCACCAGCTTGTGTGCGGTCAACTTTTTGCCCTCGCAGGCGAACGTAATGTCCACCAGATCGTCCTCCTCCCGGAGTTTCTCGAACTGGGTACTCACATTCTTCTGGAAGTTGTTCCACTTCAGGTAGAACAGTTCATCGTTGCTTGCGAACGACTTGTCCACCAATCCCGTCGACATTTTGCTGCTGATGCCAGTTCAGCGTCTCGGATTGTTCCCACCCCGAGCGAAGCCTGTTTTGACGACTTCGACGATGCAGATTCACACAAACCACCGAGATGAAAAATTTACACTACCGCAAAAGATCCTTTTCAAGTGCCCACCTCTTCGTTTTTTTCAATTTCTCTCATTTACTTGGTTCAAATTAAAGTAAACACACTGTATTTTTTTATTATCTTATTTTTTATATTCTTTTAAGTTTCACTTATGGAATACTGAAAAAAAGGAGTTTTACTTAAAGAAAAAAACAATCATTTTGTGTTGAAAAAAAAAAACAGTGACAAAATAAAGTGCCCACTTCAAAAATCGCTATGTTTTCGATAAGTTTCCATTGGAAATTGATTGTTTATGTTTTGATATTTTGACATGTTTTGAAGCAAACGGCTCAACCTGGTGCATTTGTATACGTGATCGCATTTGATTCAATTGAAAAAAAAAATGGAGAACGCAGTGCTTTCGAAAGCAATTCCCTTGTGTATCCGAAAATTGGTCGTTCGTGATGTGCAAAACGGTGAATCGCACCGGGCTGTCGCTAAGAAGTACAGTGTCAGTAAGGCAGCGGTTGGCAAAATTCTTCTGAAGCTTAAAACGTTTGGATCAGTGGTGGATCGCCCTGGCAGAGGCAGGAAGCGGAAAACGGATGCGAGAACGGACACCAAGATCATGCACGAAGTCAAGAAGAACCCGAAGGTAACTGTCAACTGCGAGATCCAGGAAACCCTTCAGTTATCAGTTTCCGGTCGAACTTTACGTCGCCGTCTTTTAAACAGCGGTTGAATAGCAAACTTGCCCGGAAGCGCCCATTTATCAGCAAGGCAAACAAAGCCAAACGGCTTAAGTTTGCTAAGGAGCATGCTGATAAGCCCCTAGAGTTCTGGAAAACGGTTCTCTGGACGGACGAATCAAAATTCGAGCTGTTTAACCGAAAGCGGCGGGTTCGTGTTTGGTGCAGATTGGGAGAGGAGCTTCAGGAGCGCCACATCCAAGGCACGATGAAGCATGGAGGAGGAAATGTGATGGTCTGGGGGTGTTTTTCGTGGAGTGGAGTGGGAAGCATTGTGAAAATCGATGGGATAATGACCGCAGATTCTTACATCAACATCCTGCGAGAAAATCTGGAGGTTTCGCTGATCCAGACGGGCCTTGAAGAGTAGTTCGTATTCCAGCAGGACAACGACCCGAAGCATACTGCCAAGAAGACCAAGTCTTTCTTCCGGTCTTGTCGGATCAAACCGCTGGAATGGCCTCCACAAAGCCCGGACCTCAATCCCATCGAGAATTTGTCGGTGATTCTCGATGCCAGGGTTGACAAAACTGATGTTACCAATAAAAATAACTATTTTGAAGCCCTGGAGCGCGCCTGGGAAGAGCTAGATCCACAGCACCTAAAGAACCTGGTCGAGAGCATGTCGAAGCGCCTGCAGGAGGTCCTGAAGGCCAAAGGAGGACACATAAATTATTGATATGCTTTTATTTTTCTTTAATTTATGTTTTCTGTAGCCTAAATGAAGTGGGCACTTTATTTTGTCACTGTTTTTTTTTATCAACACAAATTGATTTTTTTTTCTTTAAGTAAAACTCCTTTTTTTCCATAAGTGAAACTTAAAAAGAATATAAAAAATAAGATAATGAAAAAAATACAGTGTGTTTAGTTTAATTTGAACCAAGTAAATGAGAGGAATTGAAAAAACAATGAGGTGGGCACTTTATTTTGCCTATCAGTTTTGTCGGTACAACGATGAAATTTTTCTCAGAGTAGATATTATCATTGTTTATTTATCAGTGTAGTGACCGAACTGTCATTTAGTGGAAGCATTATTTTGCCTTAAATATCGTTTTAAATATCTTTAAAATCATAAAAATTATGATTTTTCCGAAAAAGTTAAAAAACCGATATATCCTATCTTTTTAAATTTAAATAACCTATATATTGGGTTGTCGAGGGATATTGATATTATTTCATGTTCGATACATGCATTGTAAAATTGGTGACATTTAATAATAACGATTTAACCATTATAATCAACCAAAGAAAAATGTCGCTAACGGTTCATGTTCTATTTAAAACTGTGTGTCAAACTGTTGTCGCTTCTCGCATTCATCAAGTATGTTGTTTGAGATATGCACGAGAAAATTGGACACGAACATTAAAACAGTGGGTCTGGAATTCGTATTTTATGAAAATGGTAATTGATGACCCGAAATGATGGGCATAAACTAAACATTGTAGGAAAACTTACAGAAAGAGCTGTTTGGAGTCAAAGAACGAATCATAGAATGCGTTGAGAGATTGTATTTAGTGGAGAGAATTTTGCATGCATTTTATACATACAGAAAATTGACAAAAATCACTTCACACGTTGTTACTTTTAAACTGTTGTTGTAACATGTTATAAGCCTATCTTGATAGCGAATTCCTTCTTGAAATTATTTGACAAAGGGGGCGACCCCGGCCTATAGTGGTTAACATCCATACCTTTCACGCCAAAGTCACGAGTTCGAATCTCACCTCCGGACATGCTACGAAAATACCCAAAAGAGGTATTTGAGCGACTACGACGGGAGATGAACCAGCCCAAGGCTGAAAATCTCGATAATCAAGACACACACAAACAATTATTTGACAACTGTTATAACATGTTATAACTCTGTAGTCTGAACAAGGCATAACCAACAATCAATGTGAAACTTGCGATTAGAAATTGGTTCACTGTTGTAGAACCCCTTGGTCCGAAGTACACCTTGCAGCTTGCAGTTTGCAATATATTCTTGCGCTTTTCGGTACACTCATCCAAATAATCTTAAGTATTTCATAAAGTTCAACCTAGGGGTGAGACAGGCATGCTCAGATTTGCATTTATGCATCGAGTTACTCGCGAGTAACTCTATTTGTTTCGTAATTTAATCAACGGTGTCTGTTTTAATCAATGAACGCATCCCAGTGACCTGAGGTTTTATTTTGTAATCAAAGTGACAGAAAATGCAGTGCTGGTGTTTTTGGAAAATACAAACTTGTGCCCAACGTGTAATAGGAAAATGAAGATTTTCCTTTAAGGGCTGCACTGTGAGGATTTTAGATGAATTAAAATGATATCATAGAAACTAACGTCATGTGACTGTGAACGTAACATTATTTCTGTGGCCTGAGAGCTCTGTGAACAATTAGCGTTGTGTCATTCAGTGAAAAACTAATGCGTTGCGTTCTGGAAAACTATAATCCATCGGGAGTACAACAGATCAGCGAGTTCCAAGTTCTTCACGGAGCGTTTTTAAGTGTATCGGGACGATACTTAAAAAGTGCGGGGGAACAGGGCCGAGGAATTGCGATACCCATTACGGAAGACGATGTATTTCGAGAAATCGTTTATCTATTCCTAAATATGTCGTTTCGTTACAGAAGTGCCCTTTTGGTAACTGTTGTGATATTTTTCAGAGTCAACTAGCTTAATTACTCGCGCTCAGCGAAAAGAAGATGTAAAGAACGCGCACGAACAAAATCATCTACTAGTGCTCAATTGAGGGCTGCATGAAGATTCTAAAACTACAGTACGGAGCGTTGGTCAGAATGAGCGTACACTTCAGCGGCCCTACAACTTGGAAAAGTTTCCATTAGTATGGGTATATCCAAAGACGACAGTAGAAAAGGTCGGATCGCACAGCGTCTTACAAGGCGAAGGTTCTTTCTCGTTTATTTGAATCTACTTCACATGCAATTGGCCGACATGACAAAAGCTGGCATTACCAAGTGCAAAGTCAAATCAAACGCAACAAAGCCGTCTCCGAGTGCAATGCGTTCAACGTAATCCGCTGAGTATCTCCATTTAAGAGGCAATGAATCGATAATATGTTTAAATGTTTATAAAACCAAATCCAACACCTACTATATTTCTAGAGTAATTTTTCCCTATTATTTGTTTTTAAAAAATATTACAATTTTCGAAATGTAAAAGCTAAATAATCAGATTTACAGATTTAATGAGTAGCCACCGTTCATTTCTTCCGTTTACCGGACAATGAGCAGGTCCACTTCTAACATAAGTAGCTTTCTATGAAATCGCTTAGTCAGCTCTGTCTATCGCCCATCCTCTAATTTTAAATTATATTCCCAATTATACTGAAAATTAAATGTAGTTTTTATTACGCAACCGAAAGTTGGGCTCCCAAATCTTTTGTTTATTTTTTTGCAACGAAACTGATCAGTTCTATTTATGAAGCTAACTTCGTAGTCAATGAGGAAGTCGATATACCACTACCAATTTAAACAGTTTTGTACTTAGGGGTAAGCTCTAGATGCCCGTACTCCAGCGCCAGTTAGGTTTATTTTCAATCAGATAAAAGCCTAGGTCAGACCACGGATCAGATCAGGCATCAAAACCATTTCTTCTAGCGCGTTTACTCACTGCCAGATGCAGAACTATGGAGACTGCTAGCTTTTTATCCAGCGTGGAAGATCAGATGCATGCCCTATCTAAAGGGAATCATCGTGATGCTACTGGAATAATAGTTGAAATAATTAGCTCAGCAACTGAAATCACCTTGTTCAATACTGGACATCAGACAGCAGAATCATTCCGGGCATCATTTTGCTCCCAAGAAAAAAAACAGTGAAAACAACAGGTAGAAGGGTTGACGTATTGGTCGAAATCAGCTTGCTGTGATGCACGGTTTGAGAAATCACAAAATGAAGAAGCAGATTACAGTGAGAAATTCTGAGCAATGTGAGTAACTCGAGGTATTTCAAAAGCAACACAGAAATAGCTCGTGATTAGGAGCTGTCTCAAAAAATGAAAAAAAGGAAAGATTAAGGTGATATGATTTTGGATAAATAGGTTGGTTTGAATTTTTGTGTAGGGAGATTTGTGTGGGAGGGGGGAGGGGGGGGTGGGGTTGATGGGGGGTGAGAAATCGTCTTGGTCCAGTCCAGTCTAGCTGAACAGATCTATCACCAGTGACCAAGGAAAACGAGTTGCTTGTTCAGATAGAACCTCCTCATATGTCGATCAACATTCTTGCTAAGCAATCCTCAAGTAAGCTAAGGAGGCTGCCTAGAATACCAACTGGATATTTTAGGCCAGGCGCCCACTGATGTGGCGGAGGTGTGAGATCTGCTAGCATGCCAACATATCTTGTCGACGTTCGCCTCACGCCACAAGACTTTGATTCGATATTTTGACATGTTATGTGATGCCACACTTCCGCCACATCAGTGGGCGTCTCGACTTAGATTCCTACTGAACTTCATACAACAAGACTCAACCCAAATGAACCGGAGAGTAAGAAGCCGAAAACCAATAATTTAATAAAATTTAATTATTCATATTTGAACAATGTTTCAAATTGAGATGAATTTATCATTCAGCGTCTTATTCCTAGAACATAGCATCGTGCAGCTAGAAGCAGTTGCACGAAATCTTCCATTTTTTTCCCGGGCTGTAATAATAACTTTCTGATGCAATGGTTATGCGATATTGCCAAACGGATTATCCTAAAGTTTGATGGTTCCCGACATCTGAATGGTGAACATCAGCTAGGCTGAAACGGCGCCTTGGTGATCGGTTAAGCGTCCCAATGATCCTGGTGTGTTCGGAATGAGATAACTTCTGGAAGTTGTGCTTATTTATCACACCAATTCCATTTCACACTAGCGAAGCATTGTCTATGTAGAGTCGAGCCATTTGGTGCGCTATTATAAGTAGTTCAGCTTATAGTGGATTCCTACGCCGTGCAATTGTTGGTGCAATGCCGATGTTGGTACGCAGTTCCTGAAAGCAGTAATTGTCGATGAAAAGGTTAAGGGTTTTGCTTTCCTTCCATGTGTTACGTATCTCAACGATAACTAAAAGGATCTGTTCATCGTATCCTCCTATATCCCATCCAAAACTGTCTAGGGCAAGGCACTTCTGGCTATTTTGATTGGTGCATTCAGTTTCCATATCTGTAGTTCTGAATCGTACCGCTTAATTGTATTCAACTGCCGTGTCTCATCAAATCCACCCACAACGTAAATGTACTGATACAGAACTGCCACTAGTCTTTCGGTAACCTGAGTACGGAAACGCCAACATCCAATCGTTATGAGTGCTTTGGTTGAATCAACGGCCATTTATCCCGTTCCGGATCATAGCTTTAAGAGAATAAATCAAACTTATTAATGTTCATGGCTAGCATATATCGTTTTATATTACATTTGAATCCCGAATAAATCAATGCAAATCATGCAGAGATCGAAGAACTACAGTTTATTGTGGAATTTGTTGCTCTTGTTTTATTTTTATTTACAATTTTGAAACACTGAAAAAAATGTGTAGTCGTTCTACCAAGATTTCCCGATCAATGGCCCGATCTTTGGAAAAGATTTAAAATCTTTTGAAGATTTTAAATTGATCAGATTGACCGGCCCCTTGTGCAAGGTATACTTTGGAACCAGGGGTTCTACAACAGTGAACCAATTTCAAATCGCTAGTTGCACATTGATTGTTGATAATACGCCCCTTATAATGAACTCACACGAACACACTCTCAAATATTCTGTCAAAATAACACAGCAAATCAAAATAAAGGCGCAAATATGTATAGTTAGGTGCTGGCTTCAAGGTGTACTTCGAACCAAGGGGTTCTACAACAGTGAACCAGTTTCAAATCGCTAGTTGCATATTGATTGTTGCTAGTACTGACTGAGCCAAGAAAAAATCGTATTTGTTCGGGACCTACTGGTCTTAGAGTTAGTCTATGGTTAAACCCAAGTAACCACGAGGCTGTAATAGCATGCATATATAGGGCATATGTATTACGTATAGTGCATAATTGAAGTTGGATTAAAGCTGAAAACGGCCCCACTAAGCTCGAACTAATGCTATATCTTTTGTAATGCCATAAGACATTGCTAAAGTAGCATTATTGCATTTTTTTTTCATTAGGGCGAATCTACAATTGAGAGACTCTCTCTGTTTACTTTCTCTTTCACCAATAGCTAAATTATTTTCACATTTTTCGTTTGGCTGTTTGCCCAATATGCTAGCCAGCACTCTTATCTTGCGATCTATGTAAAAAAATCAATCCATAGTTTTATAATGACGCTGTAATTAATGAAAGAAAACGAGGCAAGAGAGAGTCTCTCAATTGTAGATTCGCCCTAATGAATAAAAACCCTAGAGTTTTGTTTACTTTTGAGAAATAGCTAATTCGTTTTTGATCCAGTTTCAAACTGGATCGGGTATCAGAATTGGGTTGGTTTGTTGTGTGTCAAAAATCGGTGTCTATGTATTTTTCTGTAACTCCTATCAGATTGAGGTTTGCACTGACAATAAGTTTGGGTATCGCAGGTTGGAACTAGTTCCAACCCAGGTTCTAAAACAAATTCGATATAAGTATGTGCCAGTTCAGTTTTCGTTACTAGATTTTGTCCGTTGTAATCAATGTTCGAAGAGTGCGAAAATCTTGGTTATTAACATAATGCGTATTGATTTTTTTTTGCTAAATAATATGTTATTTATTATGTCCAATGAGGGGAAGAAACGTTTAACAAAACTAATTTTCTGAATGTGATTGATTTCCAAACAAAAGCATTAATAACGCATCACTTTTAAAGTTATCCTGATAGACGCAACAAAATCAACAAATTATGACAGGTATCTGTTTGATATTGGCCTATTTGTATTCTCTAAGCACTTTATATTCTTTGCAGTTAAATTACAGCTAATTACATCGTCAATTCTTATCATCGCTGCTTTATTGGAGAACTTTGCGTCAGCCGATGATAGTGACATCATCAATCCAAACTGGGTAAAACCAGGCTGGAGAGGCTATCGCGATCGTCAAGCAAAAGTTCCTACTAAAGAAGAAAATTGCCAATGCCCGGTCGTATCTGAGTGTAGTGCGGAGTCTCCCAAGCAGACCGATGAGCCAAACAGTTTAGCCTTCATGTTGTACAAGAAATTTCTTATCAGACTCTTCGATGAAAGCAAACTGGAGCTCGATGAGGAGAATGCTTACTATAAAGTTAGAAATGTCCAGTTTAAGGTAACCGACCTACAGCTTAGAAGGATAAAAGAGGCCCAAACGGCTCGCGACATAGATGCAGTGGTAACCAGCATCGTTGAGCAATCTTCCGCTAGTGTTTATCATTCCATGGCAGAAACACTTTGTTGGAATATTGTTGCTTGGTATGGCAGTGCGATGCAGAGCTCAATTTTCTTGTACGTGATTATTCCGGCCTGTTTAATCCTAGTCGTACTGAGCATAGGTAGATTTTTGGGCATGCGACTGTGGGTTTTGGTTCCCACCCTTGGTATCCTGATAACATACGTTTTAACGTATCGCGACTGTAACAATCAACTGCAATTGGAAGCGCTTACTACATTGTTGAAAACAGATGGTTCGAATCCTTGCGGTAAACATCATCGATCGGGTTGGTTCAATCGACTGCTGCAGAAAGACAACGAAGCCGACTGCATAGAACACCTTCGAGAACAGTATGGACTGAAGCGGAGTTTTTGCGACCCCTCGGAAGTATTCATCCAAATGGTGGCTAAAATGCATCTGCAGTACTTTGAAGCTTTTGTGCTAAAAATGGTCTCTATATTCAAAGTTAGCACGGCTTCGTCTGGTCTAGTAGAAACCTTATTGATTAGTGGGTTGATAATTTTTCTGGTGTATCTCCTGATGACCGTTGGGATCAAGTACGGATTGTACGCAAGTGGAAGATTTTTAGCTGATATAGTTACACGTCCTAGAATGAGAGAACAGGGATCCGTTCAAGGAGATGCCCCGCAGGGTCCAGCACAAATTTTACCCCCGGCTCCGTTCAAAATCAATATAAACATTAACCGGCCACGAAGGACCAATTCCCGAGTCGAGGCGAACAGCAATCGAATTGAGGAGATTATGGAAGGTGATAGTGACTCTAGGGTGGCTAGAGCCTCAATTGAAGAACCCTCTCGAAGGAAAGAGGATGGATCGGGCGATAGATTAGCCGGGAAGGACGAAGCGACGGATGAAAGCGAACCTTCGGATGAGGAAACGTATATGATCCTATGCGATTTGGAAGGGGATGTCCCGAAGGATACGATCAAGAACGTTACCAATGAACAAACCAAGGCCAGTGTAGAGTAGTTAATCAGCTAAAAGTTAGTATTAAGAAACTAGTGTATGAATGTATATTTAAAAGAATCGCTTATTCTTAGTCTAGTCTGATTGAAAATAAATCGCAGCAGGTTTTTATGTAAAAGTGCTGATCTAAATGATTAAGTAGTCTCATGTTTGTAGTCTACCTCTCCGTCGCTGCAGAGATTCACGGACGAATCCGGCAGACTAGCATACGTGGGAAACGTTTGGGTTTCTGTGCCGGAACATTCGGTGACAAAATGTCTGCTTTCAATTTCGATACATTTCGCTGACATCACCTGGTGTAAGTTGTCCTGCAATAGTAAGGCATCCAATCGGGGCATGCTTCGCAGTTGGCTAGCAATGCTGAGGCCAAAATAGTAAAACTCATCCCTCACGTCGTGGTACTGCAGGGGAACGGTTTGTTCTTGATGCTTTTTCAACGATGGTCGAGGGCGTTCTTTAGATTTATATCTTCGTTTCCTTTTGGCAATAATCGGTGAATTGAACGAGACCTCCGGAGACGATGGTATCGTTGAAGCGTGATAGTCTGCTACTTCGAACATATCCCGCTCATATCCACTACCGCATTTAGAAATAAACTCATCCAAAATCGGATACCAAACCAGTTTGGTCTTATAGGAATAGTTGGATTTCAGCATTTTGTTTTTCTCGGATGTGTACGTGTCTCGGATGCTTTTGAGCTTTTTCTTGACTTCCTCCACAGATTCCATGTCCATCTCCACCATCAGGTTTCGGTACGCCTCGATGCGATAATCTTTCAGCCTATAATGTTTATGTGCATTGTCCCAGAGGCATTCGTTGTCCCGGTACAGTTCCACTAATCGGATGGTCTCCTTATCGGACATCTTCCGGCATTCGACATTTCTGCGAAACGGCCGGCGAACGCTACCATAATTTTTCGACATCGCGGTGTTGCGATTCTTGTGATGAGTGATGAGATTGGAGTTATGTCGCAAGTAAATTGTTGATAAGACGCACTAGCTGTTGGTATTCACTCTTTTATGCTGACAGCGAGTTGCACCTACACAATCTAAACATCGCGAGAATGACATTTACTGCAGCGCAAGGATGCCAGATATTTTTTTCAAATGTCTGCGAAAAAAAATTGAAATGTCTGGGAATGTCTAAAAAAAAGTCTGTAAATTTGTTTTCTGCAAAATTAGACTTCTTTTGACGAAAATACGCAATAAGAGAGCGATCTATGCAATCTAACACAACTGTTTCATATTTGATTGATACTTAAGCTAAGATGACACAATTTTCTAAAATATTTTTTTTTCCATAACCTTCTTTCTAGTTTTGTGTTTTAAAATCAAAATTTAGTTTTCTTTTGAGAAATTCAACAGACTTTTTCTTCTTTGTCCAAAAACAACCATTGAATTACAATGAATTACAGAATCAATTTTCTGTTACCTAAATAAATTAGTTGAACTGAAATGTTTTAACTTTTATTTCATTAATTAACAAAATACTGTAATGAACCTTATTGTTATGAAATAAAATGTTTGGGTTTAGAGGTCCAAGTGCGGATATCTTGCAAAGACCATTGCAAAATTCCCTATACATCTGGGCCCGAAATTTGGGGATCGAGTTTTCACCGAAAAAAAAACCGAATTGGTAGTGTTGACTAGAAAGCGATTCCCTGCCAAACTGCGTCTCAAGCTGTTGGGAAGAGACATTACTCAATCTTTGACCTTCAAATACCTTGCAGTTATGTTCGATTCAACTTGCACTTGGAGTGCTCACATTGCGTAATTGAAACAGCAATGTCAACAAAGGATACATTTTTCCCATTAGTACGTAAGAGTTCTCTTCAAAATTGACTAAACGATTGGACAAGTAATTCTCTAGGGCCAATCAGACTAAGGCCGGTGTGGCCTCTGCTGTACACAGAAGTTGTTTCCATAGTAATCGGTCCATGGCTGTACCTCGCCAGCCTCGCTGTCTGCGGAGGGTCCGCAGGTCGCCTTCTACTTGATCAATCCCCCTTGCTCGTTGCGCGCCTCTTCTTCTTGTACCTGTCGGTTCGTTCTCGAGGACCATTTTCACAGGGCTGTCGTCCGACTTTCTTACGACATGCCCAGCCCAGGCGGTGGTTACATTCCATTATTCCAAATGTTTCGTCGAGATCGTGGTTCAAAGCTCTGAATGTAAGTCGGTGTTTCATCCGTGTGATGTTAAGACTTATGTCTAACCACTACTCGCTAGACGCACATCTCTACAGAATTAACCTCGTTGAAAGCAATTTATGTAGGTGCGGTTATGGTGACATCGCTCAAGCAGTTTGGCATTGCCCGAATAATGATGTCTCCAGAGCACGACTATTGGATACCCTAATGGCCCGAGGTAGACAACCCTTCCGCGAGGTAAGAGATGTTTTGGGAATGCGTGATCTCCCCTACATGCAAGCGATCTACGAATTCCTTTGTTTGTCTGACCTTAATGTGTAATGTCATCACCCCCTTCCCCTCCACGCTAGTAAATTCCCCGCCATTGTGCCCCAGTTATACTATCCTTTTGTCTCCGTGCTACTTTTACCTGCCCAGCAAGCTATTGGTCAACCATCTGCGCCAAGCTCCTGAAAGGGGCTATAGGAACCGAGGATTTGATGGCAGACGCAGCCATGCGCAGCATTTATTAACTGAAATAAGTTACCTGCCTAGCCCTCTCCAAATGATGATTTGACCCACTAACCTCGAGCAAGCCACGAGTAATTGGCACCCCACTTACTTACACCAAATATCTATGCATTGTAAATAACAATATTGATTATCGGCTCCGTGAACTGTAACACACATCTGAGCCTTACAAATAAACGAACTAATTTAAAAAAAAAAATTGTGTAAAAAGTATTTTTTTTTAGTTAAAATCGAGGGGCTGTCAACTTGCGTATCTTCGATTTATCGATCGATTTTAAAAAGGGACATTTTATATTTTTGTTTAAATATTTTATCCACATCGTTTGGTTGAGTGTTATTTTGCGTAATAAACCCATCCTCTTTGGACTTATCTAACTTTACCTTATTAGTAAGTTTATTTGTATTTTGATACGGAGGTATACATTTTTTTTTTCGTTAAAATACGCAGCAACCCCTTTTTTACGGTAAATTTCTCAAATATGATTTGTATTGTTGTGAAACTTGATTTTGAGTTGTGATTAAATGGCAATGGACCAATATTACCAAAGCTTTGACAGTAATTTTCATGGTGACAATAGCAGTGAAGATTATTGTTGTTTTTTTTATGTGGTAGATGGATGGATAAGAAAATTGCATTTATAAACCCCATTTCTTAAGTATGGGATCAAACATTTCCATAAGTAGGGACTCCATTTTACCCTCGGAAAGGGCCTATCTCCGGGCACATTGTGTCTTTTAGTGACCCACCGCTTTATTTTTTTCTCAAGGAATTCAACTTTAAAAATAAATAATACCTACCCTTTTTTTTTTTTAAATATTTCAACATAGCTTTAATTTAAGTCGTCAAGCTCCCATTCGGTGGCGTGGTTTGAAAACAAACTCAGATCTCTGACTTCGTTCATCAACATGAAAATTGACTTGTCAAGGATAAACCTATGGCTGTCATTTGAAAACAGTTTCAGTGCACCCAAACACTAGAAGTTTGAAATTTAAAAAAATATTTCAAATGTCTGTAAAAGTCTGCAACATAAATAAAATGTCTGCTAAATGTCGTCATCGTTAAAAAAGTCTGTAACAAAAATGAAAAGTCTGCAAATTTACAGACATGTCTGTAAAAATGGCATCCCTGCTGCAGCGTTCGAGGACGAAAATTAGGGGAGCTGTGGGTGAGGCGGACTGTGAGTTAAATATTTGAATCAGATTCAATCTTACAACTATTGAAAGCTTTGGCGGCAGTTGAAGTTTTCGAAACAAAAATACAAGGAAAATATACCAACATGAATTTCATTCTAGATAGATTTAAGGCCATATTCATTTAAAACTTCTATAGATAGATATTTTGAGAAAACTTACTCAGCCTTTGATGGTTATAGCTATAGTTTTAATAGAATGTTTTGGGTATATTAAAGTATCTATTAGAAAGGTTGAGTTTCCGTTATAATTTTTAGCCTCGGACTGGTTTATGTCCGGGACCCTAAATCTCCAAAAAGTAGTTCTATAGAGGAGAACTTCTCATGTGACAGATTTGCGCACGTATCTTTAAACCCCAGACGTGACTTTCCGTGAAAGTGGATGGGCTCCTTCTAGCGCTCATTTTAGTGATTTTTCTACGAAGCCTTCATGATTATTTTGAAATGTTCAATTAGAGGTATAGGTAGAGGTATAATTCCTGCGAGATCGCAGCCAAGCTCGGCTTACAAACGGTTCGATTTTCGTGAGCTGCAACGTTTTTTTTTCGTGGGTGTGATTTTTATGTTTAATGTTTTTTCCTCGACATTGAAATCTCTGCGAATGTTGGAATCCGAATATCGCAAGTACGTCAGTGAGCGAACTTTTGCTGCGGAAAATAGCAGTTGCTGGCGAATTAATACATGTAACTCCATCGGAAGTGTGAAAAGCTGAATACCTTTTCGAATTGTAATGGCTGGGCTTCAATGACAGTTGCGGCAAGATCTTCGTTTACTTATTAGACTATTGTGAGATTGACATTATGGCACATCAGGCGATCAATTTAGCTGCCATACCAATCGGGCTTTTTCGAATCACTTTTGACAGATTGTGCGGCTCACGAGAACAATCGTTTCTAGCCCTGGCGAGAGTGTGGGTTGGTGTTTTGCATTCACTGTGTTCTTGTTTACTGGTTGGTATTGAACACTACTCACAAGTAGGACCTACTGCTACGTGTTTCATGAGGTTAAGTGACATTTAAAGGATTCATTCAGGGAATCGGCTTTCCGGAACATATCCTATAAACGTTTCGTTACACAGCTGCACGGATTGAAATGGCATCCTGAATGCTGATTGGGAGATCGTTTCTATATATTTATGTACATTTACACTTAGTAGTCTTAAACCTATTTTCATTTTGCAGCGTTTGGTGGGGCAATGAGAGCGCAAGTAAATCCAAAGCCGAGGGTTAGGGAGGGATAATGGCGAACTGGTCTATGCGGACTACTTGAACGCCATGGGAGGTGATAAGGATTAGGTTGGGGTAAGGGGTTTGTAGTGTTTTTCTTTTTGGATTGAGATGGCCGCGTTGCTACAAAATGATCTGAAATGTTTAATTTGTTTGTGATTGTGCTTCGAACAGTCAGATAATTACCCTGATCAAAACATTCACCCCTTTCGAAAATGTTGCCATTTCATTTAGTTATTATACCATGAGCAAATCAGGTATTTCGGTTATTCATTCCATAAAAAAAAAAACGGAAGAACAACAACATAAGTTGTCAATAAAATGAAAAGTGAAATTTTAGTTTCATTGCGGCAAAACCCGCCAGTATCACACCTGATGCTAGTGCCTTTATATAAACGTTCTACGACGTGGCAGTGAAAAAATGATAAAAAAATGTGATACTTTCACTACTGGTCAAATTCTTGGTCTCACATGCATGTTTATAACTTGAGATAAGCCCTCTCACCGTCGACAAGGTGACAAATTTGACCTACGAGAGGGACTTAGTAGTCTTAAACAAATTACAGACATAAATTACACATGCATATTTACAAATACATCAAATTTGAACCTGGTCATATCACTCGCTAGACCATTTCCTTTCCATTTCCAAGGTCGCCATAAGGGGCCCAGAAAATGAACGAAGCCAAAATCAAGGACCAGTACAGACTGGCCCCACAGGCTGGACTCTACATATCACACTCATCAACATATGAGCCGGGACCAAACTCCGCTATTGACCCAATACTTCTATCAATATTCCTAGTGAAGGTAACATTTTATTTTATTTCTGATAGTAGTATACCTTGATACCTTGATGGGCAACAACTTCTGTTGAATCTACGCCGAATGGATAATTCTCTTCCACTGGACCCGGTCCTGGGGGCAATCGCCTCCAGTCCCCCTGGGCGTTAAGGGCCCTTAGGTCCTCCTCATCTGCAAATAGCCATCGTGTCCGTGGTCCGCAACGTGGGAGAGGCCCTGGTTCTCTACTGAATGTTATCTTCGCTTGGCGTTCTTTCGGCATCCGTGCAACGTGACCAGCCCAACGCGGCCTGCTGTGTTTTATCTGCTTGACAATATTCATCTCTTTATATACTTGGTACAACTCGTGATTCATGCGACGCCGCCAGATGCCATCTTATTGTTTACCGACGAGAATTGTTCGCAGCACCTTACGTTCAAACACCCCGAATGCTTTCCGGTCGACTTCCTTATGCATCCAGGTTTCATGGCCGTACAAAGCAACCTGCTGGATCAGAGTCTTATACAACGCGGATTGTGTTTTCGTCTGCAAACTACGGGACTTCAGCTAGAACCGGAGACCGAAAAACAATCTATTCGCAGCTGCGGGACGCCTTTTTACCTAGCGGGTGACATCATTATCGCACGTCACTAGAAAAGTTCCAAGATACACAAATTCTTTCATTACTTCACTGCCGTTATAAGCATAACTGTACCATGTATATACGGAATCCCATAGGGCATGGAACAGTTATGCGTATATCGGCATGAGTTCAAGTTTGTCACCATCCAACACCAGTTCGCTACCCACATCACTGTTGGCCCCATGTTGACTACCGGTGATCGTGTACTTCGTCTTGCTGGTATTCATTGTGAGACCAATACTCGCTGTCTTCCTTTTAAATAGCACGAATGTCTATTCCACGGCTCCACGGTCAATTCCGAGAATGTCGACGCGTCCGCAAAACCTAGGAGAATGTGCGATTCCATGACGATGGTGCCGGTCGTTTGCACGCCAGCTCTCCTAATAGCTCCTTCGAGAGCAATGTTGAACAACAAGTTCGAAAGCGTATATCCCTGCTTCAATCCATCTATGGTTACGAAAGATGTCGAAATCTCATCCAATTTTCGTTCTATACTTTAACATGGGAGCAGTCAGATTTATCATCACTCGGTGTCTTCTTCTTTTTTCAACTTGGATTCGTCTATATGGAAAATAAAAATCGAAAATTCTTAGAGTGGACTGACGCAATAGAGTCTGTTCGAGTTTAGGGTTATACAGAACGTATAAGACCACACGAGAAGATATAGTCCATATAAGCGAGTAGGTATCGAATGGATTTCTTTTCTTATACTGTAAGGCCGATATTTATAAAGTCGCCGTATTTATAAAGTTTCGAGATTTATTAACCCCGTCCTAGCTCCATCATTGCTGACTTCTAACACTGTATCATACTACTTATTAGAAACAAATTCACTTTGGCGTATGTTTCATTCGCTTACCAATCATCACTATAATTTGAAACGAAACAAAAACCTAATTTACCGAGATTTCCTCTTCGGGAATCTTACGCGATTGACGAAATGCATTTGAAATTGAAAACTGAAACCTAATATTAGTTTCTGGCAAGCTTTTTGGTTTCGATGGCACTTTTGCTGTGTCGATTTGCTACCACCTCTAGTGACCTAGTATTAGGAAAATTTGACCAGCTTCAAAATTCCATCGCTTCCACCGGCATAAACGGTCAAATTGTCCGCTCCTAGACAGAGGGCCTTCAAAAAATCACAACAGAGGTTCACCTCCGCCAACAGCTTGGGATCCTTGTCCGCGATGGACCATTGTTTCAAAAAACCGTCGTCACCTGCCGTGTAGAGGTAATCGTTCGCTCCCAAGAGACAGCTGATGATTTGGTTGTGGGCTTTCTGTTGAAGAGACAATTTAATATTCGACATACTACAACGCTGGAAGAGATCTTACTTCTTTGGTCCACGAAACTGCAAAATGTTCTTTGGCGTTGTTCTTGACGAAAACTATCCCATGACCATCGCAGGACACTATCGCCACGTTATTATAAACGCCATTCGTACAGTTTCCACACAGAGCAACGGGAAATCTTCCCGGAATGCTAGCTTTGGTCATGTATCGACCGGTAGCTGATCCTTCCATCACTTCCGTAATCGTGAGGAAATTTTCCCGACTCGAGTAAATATAGTTGTTTTGGATAGCCAAAGATCGAACCTCTTCGACCAGATTAAATTTGAACTTTATTTTGTGATTCACCCACATCGTAACGATTCCTTTATCATCTCCACTGTAAAGATTATCTTCGCTATCTACAAACAGGGTTTCGATTTTGTCGCCACATTTGAGCAGTTCCTTGACCTCGTCTGAGTGCACCGGATTTGGCAAAGAGCGAATCGTTCCATCGCGACTGCTGGTATATATCCTGCCTTTGGAATCGGCGGCCATCGAGTAGATCCATGATTCGTGGACGGATATTTCCTTTTTCAGAGTAAGATCTTCAGACCACACCTGGTTTGGGAGGAACGGCATGAAAACGTAATCAACTAAAGTTTACATTTAACAAAACATGCATCGCCAGAATTTAGGTGACAGCATAAATAAGATTTAATCCAAATTGCGGAATCAATACAACGAATGAATTCACCATCGCTCACGCAAATCCACTGAAGGCGAAAGTAAAAACAAGTAGCAAAAATCAGATCAAAATATTTTGCATCTATTTTTAGACCCGTTCTTGGTTGGTTGCTGGTTAATGCGGTGTGAGCTTCTGCTATCGGATTCTCAAATCATCGTCGTCACCAAAATTCGGTCATAATCCGAATGTGTTGGAAGAGCTTACCTTCACTTTGCCGTCGCCGCCGGAAGTGAAGACGTGTTCCTGGAAGCTGACGATGGCAGTAATATCGCCCAGGTGTTTATCGGCTACAGCTGCCGATTTCGCAATAACATCGCACATTTTCCAGCACTTTGCCACTGGAGTTGCTGTTCACTATTTTCTTCACAATCTTTTTTCCTCTTAATCTACGAAAACGAAAATGAAATAGAAATCACCCTGCCAAACGAGTGCCGGTGGTGTTCACTTTTCTGCCAATGTTGCAAAGTAAACACTGATGGGCTCACCAGTGACTGACAGTTAAATATGTAAAGCTCCGTAAAAAGTTGAAGCACCACTGAGCCAAGAAATATAGCAAAAACCATAATAATACCTTGTGATTTTTTGCTATAAGAACTCTTCGTAATCTTTCCTCGTTTATCTTATGATTTATTTGCTGTTTGAATCAGAATGAATTTCAACAACCAAGCTTATGAAAAACGCAAAGACCATGGATAAATTCGTAGCTTAACCTTATGAAAAGCATATGCGTTCACATAAGAAAATCATACATCGTTCAATATGAATTTTATGTAGCTTGTGCTCCCTCACGGGCTCGGGATAATGATTTCTGAAGTATTTTGCAAATAGGACATAGGATTTATTATATATGCATTAAAACAAATGTAATTGATCACCTAAACATATATGACCTAAAGGTCTTAACACGTCTTAACAATTATTTAAACTACTCAATATTCAATATTTCGCACGATGTGTTGGTGGCGGTAGGTTTGGGATTTTAGAAACATTCGATTGAGTTATGTTTCAACAGTTGACCAATTCGATTGTCGATTTTGTTCGGTAGCTGTCGGTAGACGGGTGGTGGATCTGATTGGGCTCGTTTCCGGTTCTGGTAGTCTATACAAATCTATAGCTTTTCCAAAGCGACTTGACATCGATCCGATCCTGCGGAAGTGTGTCTGAAATTGGACAGAGTTGAGGAAAAACTCCTCCGATCCGAAATGACTTATAATTCTTACCTCCTTGCAAGCAACATATCGTTCTGAAGTCTCTCCAACCGAGCAACTTCTTGAATTACATTCAATTATCATTCCTTTATTATATCGTTACGCTAAACAAACGAAATCGGTTGGTCGTATTCCTGTCGGTGCTTGGTTTTGTAGTTGTAGTACTGTGCCTTGGATATTCCCGGATCTGTTCGAATGTTTACAGAACTTGGAATCGTAATCGACTGCTTTGAAGGGCTGCCTTTCGACTGAGTTTATTTGAGGAGTCTTCTTGGTTGATCCACCAACTTTACCGCCGGTTTTCGGGGCGATTCCAGAATGGAACGATCCATGACTGTGCTTGTGGGAAATGAGAGCAGCCTTTTTCTTTTTTTTTATGCATTGTTCTGATGCTTCCGCATTTTTATGAGCTTCACCAACATCCTGGAGGCAATGTGTGTATTCCGGTAGTCTGCTTGCAATTCCCTTAGCTACTTCTGCTTCAAATTTTTCTACTTCGCTTGCTTCAGCTTACCCACATTCGCCAGTTCCTTCTGTGCTACTTTCGCCACCAGCTGTTTTGATTGTTGTCGGACCTGTATGTTAGATGGTTGAATCGACAAAATTGTTATCAAATTAAACACTCTCGCCAAACGAGAACTTACCTGTTCCAGCCGTGTTTTGCGCGGCTTTTCATTTTCGGCCTTTTGGACACATTCGAGACAAAACGATTTTTACTACTGAAGAATAGTTACTGTGTGCTATGCACCGTAGTGTTGATGGACATAATTATTTACTTTCAGCTGGCGTATTCGATAATGCTACTGCGATGAGAGCCAGCTCTGAATTCATAAGGTGTGCCTAATGAGTTTTTCACATCAAAACTAGTGACGAAAAACATAACTCATATCTTATGAAAATTACTCGCACGTAACTTCTATGAAATTTATAAGGTGCTTGAATGAATCTCATAATAGTGCATCCAAATTTCATAAGATACTTAATGAAAATGAAAATTGATCGTTCTTCTATATTTCATAAGGTTAAACTTATGATTATCCTAAGGTAATTTGGTTGAGTGTAGTCAAAACTACATTTCGAATGTAAGATATACTATCACATTGTATGTAATTGTTATTAAATAGTTTAATCTCGTTTTCACCATATACCCTCTTAGAGCATCCGTAGCGGTGCGCGGCTAAACTATATTTGATCACCCTCACCATCACTTCAAACCGTATCGGGCGCAACTAAAAGCGGTAGCAAAATTGTGGCGCGACTATCGGAAAGCATCGGGCGCTCAAATTTAGCAACGCGATAGTGGCGCACACGGTAATCTCAATTTACGCTATTATGACTACACGCAAAAAAAAACCGCAGTTGAAACTACCATTTCGAGGGTTAAAATGAAATTATGAACGTGTCATAATGTTGGGGCAATGCAGACGATTTCTTTAATGGAGGAAACCAGGTAATGCAAAAGTGAGGTTAAACGTCGTAGATAATGCTCTTGAAAAAAGGTTTTTCGAGCAGTTTAAGCAAAGTAATTGGTGATAAAGCTAGCAGAAAATCGTCGATAATGGTCACTTCCATACAGTTTGAAAAATAGCCAGAAAGTTATTACCGATTTCAGTTTTAGATACTACTATATTTAATCTCACTTCAGCTTTACTTGGATTCAACCATTCTTTATTGATTTTTTTTTTTTATGGCAAAAAAAGTCGTTATTTTTTAAGAAAAAAAGAAGAATTATTTTTGTTATTTTTTTTTTACATCCTACTTTTTTTTTTGTTTTGTTGGTGGGTTCTTTTGTTTTGGTTTGCGTTGGGTTTTGTTGTTCGGGGTCGTATATTGATACTGGAATTGAGGACACGAGAGGATGTAATATACAAAATGGGAATCAGTTAAGTGTAATAATAAGAAAATTGGTGTTATTAGTAATAATTATTATTTTTTTTTTTTCTTTTATTTGTTTTAGGACTAAGTATCTTATTTGGTTTTTTTTTTTTCAAGGCTTTGTGCACAAATTACGTAACGCAAAAAAACGGGATTTTGCACCCCCTCCCTCCCCTATGTAACAATAAGTAACACGTGACCAGACCCCCCCCCTTAATTACGTAACGCTCACGGACCTCCTCCCCCTATTTCTCAGTTGTTATAAAAACATCACAAAAACTGTTATTGTTGTTGCTTTTATGTTTAATTCTCATTTGATTCAAAATTGTAGTATCCAGACAACAGTTCAATCATTTTATTTGTGTAACTTAAAATTGATAAAGATTGCAAACATCAGTCCACTTATTTCATTAAAGTAACTTAGCCTCGGCTTTTTTTTGCACCGATATTTCACCATGGTCAATACCGTGTGAAAAATGGAAATACTCATGTTGGTGCATCAAATTTAACGCCACCTTGATGGAAACAGTTCAAATTTATTTCCTATACTTTTTTAGGCTATGGTGAAATTTTTATTACGCTACCTAAATTTTTCACAGAAGTACGTATTTTAGAAATTGGTATGTCCAAAAATGACTTTTTTTACATGTGTTATCAAATCTTCAAATTTATTAACCATACGAACATGAAATTTTGTTCACATGAGGTTAATACATTAGTTATAGGGCTGTCAAAAATTCAGTCAAAAATGTTTATAATAGACAAAGCTCCAGGAGTTTGAACGTGACGTTTTTTGGAAGCAAAATTTTGCTCGGCTTTTTTTGGCTACTGAGTATACTACTTTTTATTTTATTTGAATTTCCATAAGATAATCTTTTGAAAAGTAAATAAAATTTATTATTATTTCAACGGTTTTAATATAAATAACAATACATTCATATATATTTTTTGTTACAATTCCACCGCTTAGGTCGAGTCAATGCAAAGGTGCATTGCTTCCAAAAATCTTATTTTTTGATTCTACAATAAGTGCTTTTTGTTTCCAATAGAAGCCTCCTTTGCAGCGCTTAGAGAAACAACAATATTTATTGTTGGTTCAAAAATAAAATCGGTATAGTTTGAATGAATAAAAATTATGGGTAAACCGTGAGTCAACAATAATATTTGTTATAGTTATACAGAACAATACATTTCTCAGCGTGTAGATGTACCATTTATGGAAAATTGCGCCAATTGGGGATGCAAATCGTCATAAGATACATTTCGTTTAGTAGGTCATATTTAAATAGTACGTCTCCATTTATCGAAGCTCTAGAATTTGGTCTAAAATAAAAAGATAGACATAATTCATTTTCCCTAAAATTGGTTATTTTGTTACGTAACGATTTTAAAACCCCCCTCCCCCATATTTCACAATAAGTAACGGTTTCTCAACCCCCATCTCTCCCCTTCATGCGTTACGTAATTTGTGCACAAAGCCCAATATTAGGTAATTTGTGTTTACGCATAATTTAGGTATGTGCACTTTTAAGCGATTATCTTTACTTTTTAACGATCTTTAGGTATTCTCATCTTAGCGTGTGGAGCACTAGTTTAGCAGCAACCGATACAGAATACGGTAACAAAATATAGTAGCGACCGGTGTGAAATTGAGTGACTAAATTAAAATGACAGCTCGATGCGCTAGTATTTTAGTCGCCCAGATAGTTGCGCCCGATACGGATGCTCTTAATTAACACATATTGTTAATGTATGTCATATTGTCATTGAAAGGTTTTTCATAGTCTGCACTCGGTCTGGATTATACACCAACTTTTTGGCATAGAGTACAGCAAAAAATTTGTTCATGAAAATTGCAATTTTTATGGTGACCTCACAACACCGCCTCTTCTGCATATTGTTATTTGGCGTCTTACCACCTGACATATTGTGATAACTGTGGAGGGGAGCGTGTGGTTATAGTGGTGAACTCTAAGGGGAGATGTGGTGACACAAAGGAAAGGGCGGGACGAATAAAGGAAGTGGGCCGGGGGTGGGGTGTGGGTGTGGGGGGGGGGTTGGGTTTTTTTCCTCCACCACAAAACAACCCGCTCTTATTAAGAATTTCATTGGAATTTTCTAGAAGCATTTTAAAATTTTCGTCCTATACTTTAACATGGGAGCTGTCAGATTTATCACCACTCAGTGGCTTCTTCTTTTTTCAACCTGGATTCGTCCATTGAGGATCAGGTTTCGATGGGAATATCTGAATATTTTCTCTCAAGAAAATATTTTTGATGGTTCTTGGGGAACTGATTTGGATGAAGTAAAAACTATAACTAAAAAATTTCAAAATATGAAAGCACCAGGTGATGATGGAATTTTCTATATTCTCATCAAAAAACTCCCTGAGTGTAGCTGCGCGAACCAAATTAGTCCGTCATTAAGAACGGTTCTGTTAGGCAATATTAGACCATAAGCAACGCGACCACGAGAGGGCTCAAATTATGAGCCCTCTCAGACCTGGATGAGAATACCAAACAAAATAGAACTGATAGAAGCAAATTACCAGATCTGGAAGGTCCTATGCATAAGTGCAATAGTATGTAGTGCCTTAGCAGTATATGGTCCAAATCACAGTGACGTCACACCTCAGATTTGACAGATACTGGTGCCCTTGTGTTCATAAATTCGTATGTGAACAAAAAGGACGGAGCACACGATGGCTGTTTCTACCTTTTTTACTCTCATGGTGAAAAGTGGGGTCTATAGAGCCATAGCAAAAGTGCAATAGAAAGTATGGTGATAGATCACCACACATTCAAGGACAGTTTAAATATTGAGACAAAAAATATGTTGTAGGTCAATCATGAGAATTAGAAAAGGAACAAAGATGTAACTTACATGTTTCGAAATTGTAAATCGATTACACACCAAGTAGAATTAAGATCCCCTTGTTAAGGACATACTGAATCAAGTCCCTATCACTTCGAAGTTTGCTGAGCACAAACCTCAAATACTATTAGGACTTCAGGCGTGAAATTTTCAAGAGTTGTTTGCTCCATTGGAGCATCCGTTGGTTAGGAATTTCAGCGTTGTTTGTTTTGTTTTGTTTGTGTTTTTGGGGTTAAAAATGAAGTAAAAAAATCTAAATTTTATTAATATGGATGGGAAATCCTCATTATTATTTTTTATTTTTTTTTTTTGGGTGTTTTCTTGTGGTTTTTGGTGAGTTGTGTGGGGGGCACAAACATGGGGGGTGGGGCGGGGCGGGGGTGGGGGTGGCTCGCTTTTGTCAGGGCTGCTTTCGGATATTTGTGGGTTTTTGGAAGAAACTCAACAGAGTCCAACAACTGCTCAGTCCCTCCACATCCTAAACAGTCCCCGCCGCTCGTCCGGGGCTACTTATTCGTGTATTCAGTAGCTGTCTATCATATCTGATGGAACCCCACAATCCGCGACCCGTGGACCCGCCGGGTTGCCTGCAGCTCAGCCCCGTAGAGTCTTCACCTACTCTACGGTCTTCCCGGCCAGTTTCACCTTAATATATCAATAAACTAAGTTCGATGTTCACTCCAGATTCTCTCAATAGACCGAAACTCCGGTCTTCACAAGTTCCCTAACTGAAACGAAAACGTCTTTCTGTAAAGGAAAAACAAGTAGATTCGAATAGGACTGTTTGACTTGGCTCTCTGGATCGAAAAAAGTCTCTCGGTAACACGAGAAACAAGTAGTTCCTAGAGAAAACAAATTCGCAGCTTTTTTGAGCAAAAAACGTCTCCTCACTCGGAGAAATAAGTAGCTTCTGCACCCAGAATTATTGTGGCAGTCCATAAAGGACGTCACGCTGAGAGTACTTTGTCTTTCTTGGTAAAACTATTTAACAGATGTTTTTATCTGGCATACTTTCCAGATAAATGGAAAAATGCAAAAGTCGTACCTATTTTGAAGCCAGACAAAAATCCGGCTGAAGCTTCTAGCTACCGACCAATCAGTTTGCTTTCTTCAATAAGTAAGCTTTCTGAAAAAATATTTTTGAATAGAATGATGCTTGACATCTCAAACTCAATTTTTGCTGATGAACAGTTTGGATTTCGCCATGGGCATTCAACTACGCATCAACTTTTGAGAGTTACAAATTTAATTCGTTCAAACAAAGCTGAAGGCTGCTCCACTGGAGTAGCTCTTCTAGACATAGAAAAAGCATTCGACAGTGTTCGGCATCAAGGTTTGATTGCGAAACTGAAAAAGTTCAATTTTCCGCTTTATATCATGAAATTAGTTCAAAACTACTTAACTGATAGAACTTTGCAAGTAAATTATCAGAATTTTAAATCTGATCAATTGTATGTCAGATCTTGTGTTCCTCAAGGTAACATTCTTGGGCCAATACTATATAACATTTTCACTTTAGATCTCCCTGATTTACCTCAGGGCTGTCAAAAATCTTGCTTTGCTGATGACACAGGCATTTCCACTAAAGGAAAAAGTGTTCGTGTTATATCCAGGAGGCTACAAAAAAGCTTGGACATTTTTACAGATTATTTTCAAAAATGGAAGATTTCTCCTAATGCTTCCAAAACTCAACTTATAATATTCCCACACAAGCCTAGAGCTGCATTTTTGAAACCAAGTAATAGTCATATGGTCACCATGAACGGAGTTGCAATTTCTTGGTGATCTCAAGTAAAATACCTTGGACTGATACTTGATCAAAAATTAACTTTTAAAGATCACATTGAGGGCATTCAAGCCAAATTTAATAAATATATAAAATGTTTATATCCTCCTATAAACAGAAAATCCAAACTTTGTTTGAAGAACAAACTTCTAATATTCAAAAAATTTTTTAGACCGGCCGTGCTTTATGCTGTGCCAATATGGTCTAGTTGTTGTGCTACTAGGAAAAAAGCATTTCAAAGGATTCAAAAAAAAGTTTTGAAAATGTTTTTTGAAGGCGCCCCCCCGGGTTTTTTCCTCTGTAATATATAGAATTTTAAACGCTGAGACTCTAGAAAAAATCTCCCAAAAAAAAAATTCTATTTTTTGAAAAAAAATCTTGCAATCTTCAATTGCAATGATCCAATTTTTCTATATAAAAGAAACTGTTTTGAGAAAACAACTGTTGTTCTTCCACGGCAAGAAAAAACCAAACAGAGATAAAGAAAAAACAGAGAAGGTAAAAATAAAAACATATATTTTTTTTTTTTTTTAAATATTCATTTATTTGTACAAGCTCAATCGAATCAACTTTACAGAGCCAAGTTTTCATGTTTATATACATCAGTTATCTTAGAACTAAGGTTAAGGGGGTGGAACCGATTACTCGCGGCCGTCTCGAGGTTAATAGGAATTACAATTTTATGGATGGGAAAATTGTGGTGGAAATTTTAAACAAAGCATAAGGAACAATGGTTTTCTTATATCTAGAATTTCAAATTACAATTTTATAATTGAACGTTTTCAATTTAAAAAAAAAATCCCTAACTCACACACACACACACACACACACACACACACACACACACACACACACACACACACACACACACACACACACACACAACACTCACACACACAACCACAATCACACACCGATGCACACAATCCTCAAAAATTTAACCTAAACAAGTAAGTTAATCAAACTACAATCTAAGGCTAATGTTAGTCAAAAACACATAAATGAGTTTCATAAACTCCAGATCGCGTGCAGCCAAAATGTCTCGAATCGGTACATTGGGTTGTCTACCTCGAGCCCGAAGGGAATCATAAAGCTCAGATCTGACTCCACGGTGCTCAGCACAAAACCAAATAACGTGATCTGCGTCCTGGTAACCTTGTCCGCATTCACAGAGATTGCTGTCTCCCAGCCCAACACGGAACAAATGAGCGTTTAATGAATAATGATTGGACATGAGGCGAGACATCACACGAATGAAGTCTCGACCCACATCCAATCCCCTGAACCAACATTTCTTAGACACCTTAGGAGTGATAGAATGTAGCCATCGCCCCAGATCTCCTTTACTCCATTTATACTGCCAGCTATCGAGTGATAACTGACGATAAATATAGAAAAATTCGTTGAAGGCGATTTGTCGGTCATAAATATCGCCTTCCATAGCGCCCACCCTTGCAAGCGAGTCCGCTTTTTTCATTGTCAGGAATCGAACAATGAGAAGGGACCCATACAAAGGTGATAATAAAAGAACGGGAAGATAAAGCACTTAGAAGACCTCGTATTTTCATAAGAAAATAAGAGGTGTGCTTTACCGGCCTCAAGGAGCGAATAGCCTCTATAGAACTGAGACTATCCGTGAAAATGAAGTATTCATCCGGTGTTAGTGAGGCAACAATTTCTAAAGAAAAATGAATTGCTGCCAATTCCGCGACAAAAAACAGAACAAGGTGCTTGAAGTTTACGAGCGACGCTACAATTTTCATTGTATACACCAAAGCCAGCGGAGTCCACTATCAAAGACCCGTCAGTGAAAAACGTTTTGGTGGAATCAACTAGGCCAAACTTTGCAGCAAATATCACCGGAGCAATCATAGGACGATGATGCTCTGGGATTCCACGAAGCTCCTGTTTCATGGATAAATCAAAATGAACCGAATTTCCGAAGTTGGAGAAGTAAACACGATTGGGAATATTCAGCGAAGGGCTGACATCCTGTGTTATGTATAAATGGTACAAAGTCATGAAGCGGGTTTGAGGATTCAACTCAAGGAGCTTCTCAAAATTTTCGATCACCTGGGGGTTTATAACTTCACACCTGGTAAGGAGCCGGAGAGATAATTCTGAAAACCGATCCGAGAGTGGCAACATGCCAGCCAGCACTTCCAGACTCATGGTATGAGTCGAGTGCATACAACCTAACGCGATACGAAGACACCGATACTGAATACGTTCCAGTTTGATGATGTGCGACCGAGCCGCTGACTGAAAACAAAAACTACCGTATTCTATAACCGACAAAATCGTTGTCCGGTATAACGTTAGAAGATCTTGCGGATGCGCTCCCCACCAGGTCCCGGTAATTGTGCAGAGAAAGTTGATCCTTTGTTGGCACTTTCGCTTCAGATACTCAATGTGGGATCTCCAGGTGCACTTTGAATCGAACCAGACCCCAAGATATTTAAATGACATAGAATGAGTTATCGGTGTACCCAAAATTTGAAGCTTCGGTTGTGCAGGGTTATGCTTCTTAGAAAAAACTACCAACTCAGTTTTCTCCGTAGAGAATTCAATACCTAGCTCGAGAGCCCAAGTAGACAAATTGTCCAAGGTATCCTGTAAGGGTCCTTGCAGATCGACCCCATTGGGTCCCGTGACAGACACTACACCGTCATCTGCAAGTTGTCTTAACGTACAATTCTCACTCAGACAACCGTCAATGTCTTTGACATAAAAATTATACAAAAGGGGGCTTAAACATGATCCCTGGGGGAGACCCATGTAGCTAAATCGAGAAGCTGTAGAGGTTCCATGAGAAAAGCTCATATGTTTCTCTGATAGCAAATTGTACAACAAATTGTTCATTAATGGTGAAAAACCACAAGCGTGGAGTTTATCTGAGAGAACTTCAACAGATACTGAATCAAAAGCCCCCTTGATATCCAAGAAAACAGAAGCCATTTGCTCTTTTTTAGCAAAAGCTAACTGAATCTCTGTGGAAAGCAACGCGAGGCAGTCGTTCGTTCCTTTACCCCTACGGAAACCATATTGAGTATCTGAAAGCAGGTTGTTCGTCTCAACCCATTTGTCCAGGCGGAAGAGGATCATTTTCTCCAACAACTTTCGAATACAAGATAACATCGCGATGGGTCGATAGGAGTTGTGGTCGGACGCGGGCTTACCAGGTTTTCGAATGGCAATAACTCTCACTTGTCTCCAATCATCCGGTACAATGTTGCGAGCCAGAAACTGATTAAACAAGTTCAACATGCGCCTCTTAGCGACGTCTGGAAGGTTCTTAAGCAAGTTGAACTTGATTCTATCAGCCCCTGGAGCCGTATTGCCACACGAAAGGAGTGCGAGAGAGAGTTCTACCATTGAAAAAGGTTGGCTGATCTCATCTATCGAATTCGTGGTTTCGCGAGGAAACATTTGTGCTGGAACAGAATCTGGACAAACTTTTCGCGCGAACTTGAGGATCCATTGGTCCGAATACTCCTCGTTCTCGTTGTTCGTAATTCTGTTACGCAATCTTCGCGCCGTGTTCCAAAGGGTATTCATCGACGTTTCACGCGATAGCCCGTCCACGAATTGTCGCCAGTAACCACGTTTCTTGGCCTTGATGAGGCTCTTAAATTCTCGTTCGAGAGCCGTGTACCTTTCGAAGTGCTCAGGTGTTCCACGTCTACGAAAAACTTTGAACGCGTCGGACTTTTTGCGGTAAACCTCGGTGCATTGCTGATCCCACCATGGAGAAGGAGGTTTCCTGTGAAATGACGTTCCTGGAACTGGTCGAGTTTGAGCTTGAAGCGCGCTTTCCAAAATCAGGTTGGAGAGGAAGTTATATTCCTCCAGCGGTGGAAGCCCTTCTACCGTTGTAACGGCTTCATCTATTGCTGTCCTGAACCTTGTCCAATCGATATTACGAGTTAGATCATACGTGACGTTGATCGATTCCGGCGGAGTGAGCCCGGTGGCAACCGAAATTTTAATGGGCAAATGATCACTACCGTGGGGATCCTGGATCACATTCCACGTGCAATCCAACGATAATGAATTCGAGCAAAGTGTGAGGTCTAACCTACTGCCAAGTGAGGATGGACCAGCCAAGCGTGTAATTTCTCCATTGTTGAGAACGGTCATATTGAAGTTGTCACAGAGGTCATATATCAAAGAAGAACGGTTGTCATCGTACAGTTCTCCCCAGCCGGTACCGTGAGAGTTAAAATCTCCCATGACCAACCGCGGAGCAGGAAGAACCGAACAAATATCTGAAACTTGTTTCTGGTTGTTTATTGAGGCTCTAGGAGGAATATAAACAGAAGCAATGCAAAGGCTTTTATTTTTAATAACAGCCTGACATGCGACAACTTCAATACCTGGAATTGGAGGAAAATTCACTCTATAGAAGGAGTAGCATTTTTTGATCCCCAAAAGTACTCCTCCTCCACGTGAATCCTCACGATCAAGCCGAATAATGTTGAAATCGTGAATCGAAAGATCGATTTCGGGTGAAAGCCATGTTTCACAAAGAGCAAATGCATCACAACTGATATTGTGAGCTAAAAATTTAAATGATTCCAGTTTAGGAATAAGACTTCGACAATTCCACTGCAGAACAGTGATCAAATCCCCGACCTCTTTTGGCAAATTATCCATCGAAGGAAATGATAGCTGCAAGGAGGGGCCACTTTAATGTTAATTTCTTTAAAAAGTTTTCACAGTGGGAAGCATTGCCATAACAATGCTTTTAAGAGGGTCGGACATTTCGGGGTTTTTGAAAAAACCCTCCCCCAATATGGGTAAAGGGGAAAAGCCCGGAGGGGGGGGGGGCTTTTGTTATAAAAAGGGGGGGGTGGGGGGTTGCGGGTGCCCGGGGGAGAGATGGGTATTGTTGTGTGTGGGTGGTGGATAACAAGGGGGATTGGATTTATCTTTTTTTCTTTTGTTTTTTGATTGGGTGGGGTGGGTTGGGTTGGGGTTTCCTTTTCTTTTCTTTTGTTGGTTATTTTTTTATTATAAATAATTGAATAGTTGGTTTAATTATTAATTAGTAGGAGGAAGTACAAAAAATAATTTATAAATAAATAATGTAAAATTTGGAATAAAGAGTTTAAAAAAAACGACATCTTACTTTTATGTATACACTCCAAAATTTCATTTCAGTTGAAACGGTTGAAACTTGTGCAACCTCCCTCTTTTAGGTCAAGGTTAGGCTTATCTCATGCTGTAGACCAGTACGTGAGGCCAAAAATTTGACCAGTAGTGAAAGTACCACACGTTTATATCACAGCACCAGCATCATGTGTGATACTGGCGGGATATGCCGCAATTCACCCTTCTTACTTTAAATGTAAGGGAAACGACAAAAAGTACACTTTTCATTTTTGTGGCAACTAATGTTGTTATTTTTATTTTTATGGAATGAATAACCAAAATACCTGGTTTGCTCATAGAATAATAACGGAATATAATTGCACCATTTTCGAAAAGAGTGAATGTTTTGATCATGGTTCTTATATGGCTGTTTGAACTGAAGCACATAGTCACAGAAAAGTATTACTTAAGACTGACAATGACCGGCATGTATATTAGAAATAGAGCGCGGGAGGGCCGCTTAGGAAACACAATTCGAAGCATTAGAATAGTCTTTTCGATGTAGTTTGTATTAGTAACAGTGTTAACGTCACATCCTTTATCATAGAGTTATTGTTTTCATATTAATATCCTTGTATCGTTTTTTATGTCATGTTAGTTTCAGGCTAGTTATGTAAGAAATGGTGGCAAATGAATTTGAAATATTGTTTAATTGGGGATGCAAATGGTTGTTAGATCCCAAGCTGGAGAGTATATTTGATGAAAAAACCCTGACTCCTGGTTGGTGCTGATTAAGTCACATTAGGTTAGAGTGATTTTTTATACTTAGTCAGAGAAATGATAAGTCGTTGTGAGAATATCAGCAATACATCTCTCACATGCGCTCTGCATGTTATCATATACTAGTACCTTCCTTCTCTCCTTGTTTTTATATTTTCAACCTTCATTACCGAGAGCGGTTGTGAAATTCAACTCCCTGCTCAGCCCTGCCCTGCATGCTGTTTAGGTGGTAAGTCTTTGAAACACTAGATCTTTTCATCATTGAAATTAGTTTTTCATCAAAGATCTGCATCATTGAAATAATCTCTTCAAAAACAAAATACACACACTCTGACAATCGCCTGGAGGTTTTAGAGGAAGTTGAATGCAAACCAGTAGGATCCCGCCAAGGGTTTTCAAATACTTGATAGGTGGCGAGTGCTCTCAAAAACGCGGAGCAAAGCAGGTAATTGTTATCCGTTTTATCCCGTAGCTGGAGACGTCTCCAAGAACGGCGTGGGCGCCGTAATCCTACATAACTTTTCTGATGGTTCTGTCAAAACTATCGATCACGCTTCAAGGTCGCTTAAACCTGCGGAAGATAACTATGGTCAAATCGAGAAGGAAACGCTCGCGTTGGTGTTTGCAGTTACCCGTATTCACAAGATGATAATCGGACGCAAATTCATGCTGCAGACCGACCACAAGCCACTTCCTCAAGATTTTCGGTAGCAAGAAGGGAATTCCCGTTTACACAGCCAACCGTCTTCGGCGATGGGCGCTAACGATGTTTCTGTACAATTTCGATGTCCAGTTTATCCCAACGGCTAGATTTGGACACGGGGTGTTATCAAGCATGATGACTTGCGACAGCTAACCAGACGAGGAATGCGTGTATGCTGCTCTCCAAACAGAAACCGATGTAAAGGCCGATTTTTCTGATATACATATCCACCATCGTCTCAAAATTGCGTGCTACGATATCAACGTCGTCGGCAGGCCAAAAAGTTGCACGGACCTTCTCAAGATCGTATTATTTATCCCCGCTCTTCGAATCACACCTTCCAATGCAATGTTAAATAGCAAACAAGACTATTAATCACCTTTCCGTTACCGTTTCGAAGATTCTAAACACATCACACGATGCATCGTTGCCTAGAGCAACCACGTCGGGTTTTCTGGAAATTTATATTCCTCGACAACTCAAGCTGAACAATGCATTAGATCCTAAGCAACACTGCGAGATTCTCGTTGTCGACTTTCTCTTTCATTAATAGTTTGTCAATTAAACGATTTGATTTGATGTTAGTTTCCATGAGGGTGCTGAGAGTTTTGAGAAATTTACGATAGTTGCAGCAAGCCAGCTTGTCAACGTTATGTACCATTGATTCCACTAGCACTTCACTCATTTGACACTGTTTATAACCGCTGGAAGAGCATTCTCGCTCTCTCCCCCTTCCTCCCCCCCTCTCTCTATCTCACTCTCTTGTACGCACCGGTTCCTGCTTTGGGCCTGTTCATAAACCACGATGACTCAATTCCCCCCCCCCCCTTTCCTCCCCTGTTGACTATTCTCCATTCAATTTTTTAAGATTTTGTATGGAGCGTAGACTTTGGTCAGACCCCCCTCCCCCAGGAAAGTCTACGTGGTTTATAAATAGCCCCTTAGCTGCCAGAAAACAAACAATGGCCGGTAGAATGCAGAAAATTACAGCACTTCTTCGCTTTTCCAATGATGAAAAAATAAAAATATGGAGCAATCAAGCACTGGATCCGTATCCTCAACGTTCAAGGTTCGAGAACGTTGAGGATACGGATCCAGTGACTTGACCACATGTATTGTACTGGATTGCAATGTACTGGATGAGGTGAAGCAGAAATTTTAGCTTTAAGTATCATTTTAATCAAAAATTGAATTCTAAGCGATACAGACACGTGACAGTGAAAATATGCTCAATCCGAAGCAGTCCTATCGTGTTTGAAAAAAAAATGCCGCAAATCTCAACTTTCACGGGTTTATAATCATCAACCGAATGGCTTGTACATTTTACAAAACTGTATTTCCCTGAGTGGCGTTCTTTCCATTTCTAAACCGAGCAAATTATCAAAAGCAGATGTTCACCATTATTTTTTTACTAACGATTTATGACAACTTTTCACATCACGATTTTTCAAGCTGTCTCGATTAACACGATTCATTTTGTCATCGAAATATTCGGCTTTCTTCATTTTCACTCCTCGACATTTGGAGAGGCAGAGGTCCTAGAGAAGAAATAGATATCAATCAGAAATCCAAAGTTCAAATCTACTTCACCATACCTCCAGATATTGACAGTTTTCCACGATGCAGTAAACTGCTTCGTTTGTCAGGGAGCAGTTCTTGAACAAGTTCAGGATTTCCAAATCCCGGAGCATGGTAGCTACAATCCAAGCGGATTTGTCATCAAATTTTCTGCAGTGTGAAGCATTCAACCAGCTGAGATTTGGGCACTGCCTACACAATGCTTCCCAACCCACGTTGGTAATCCGTGTACACATGGCCAAACTGATGCTTTTCAGTGCTGGGTTATCAAATGCTGCCAACGATAAATCCGTCACTCCATCGCACTTTTCCAGCACCAGATCTTTAAGTTTCTTCAAATTACTTATTCGAGTCGTTCCGAGGAAAGCCCTTTCGGTAACTTGTTTACATTTGCTGAGATCGAGGCTTTCAAGTTCCGGTAACGATAGGAAGATGAGCTGAACCGTTTCATCGATGACTGCTTTGCCGCATTCGCTGAGATTGAGTGCCTTCAGGTTCGGGAAGCTTATCGGTATCTGTCGAACGGCTGGTAATTGAAGCTCCTTGTAGTATATGCCCAAGGACTTAAGATTTGGCATATAGATCTGATCGAAACAGTGCTCCGTCAAAGCTATTGTGTTGCGGTTTTTGGTCAAGACTAGGTTTTTCAGTTTCCGCAGTTTCTGAAGATTCTCCAAACCACCATCGGAGTTGCGTGACATGTCATAGTAAAATTGCTCCAACTGTTCCAAGTGGTCACAAATGGCTTTCAGGTACTGATCGTTACAGGCATCCAGGTTGGATTCGATGGTAATTTCCAGTTTCTTTATTTTCTTTTGCTTCTCCACAAACGAATAGAACACTTGATCGTCTTTTCGTAGTGCGAGTTCTCCGAACACTACTTTCTCTAGTTGAAGTTCGTCATCTTCAAACAGAAGCTTTTTCAGAGCAG
Organism: Aedes koreicus; assembly: GCA_024533555.2. Classification (NCBI taxonomy): domain Eukaryota; kingdom Metazoa; phylum Arthropoda; class Insecta; order Diptera; family Culicidae; genus Aedes; species Aedes koreicus. The sequence continues at coordinate 72,632 of JAHHFK020003092.1, forward strand.
GATCATTAAAACTGTCCACTTTGAAAGACTTCATGCTTTTCTTGTGGTGCTTAACCATTCGAGCTACTGCTTTCACTTGATCCCACAAGTCGCTATCGGGGTCTCCAAACATTTCATTAACAAACAGTTGAACTTTCAGTTTAGTCAAAGAGCACTGATTATTTGCCAGATTGCCGTAGATGTGACCCGATTCAAATCGCTGAATTTCATCCTCTGGGTATTTAAAGTTAAATTTTTTCAACTTTGGCAACTGAAGTACCTCATTTGTATCATCTCCAGCAAAGATGCACTCTTCTACTTCCAGACTCTTAAGGTCAGGTACTGAGCGGAGGAATTCGAACAGTCTGTTACGTTCCAGGTGGCATTTACAGAACGATATCATCTGCAAAGAGTCGGCGAACTTCGATAGTAATCCACGGAGTTGATCGATAAACCGGCCATCTTCGTAGATGACGTCCTTTCGGCAGAGGTTGCGTTTCGATTTGGCAACGTCGTAGAATGGAATGGACGTGAAGCAGATATTTTGATAGAGGCATTCACTTCTGAGGAACAGCTCGATCGTGTCCGGTGTGAGTTCCTTCTTGAAGTGGACTGCCATTTTGGACATGAACGACGACCGTTGGTAGACATCGTACCACAGGTGGCAAACCGCCGAGGCTTGCTTCAGGTCGCTGTAGCGGAGGTTTTTGAATATTTTCTCCAGGATCTGAAAATTGGTGGTCCAACGCATTAGATTTGGCCGGGGATTTGTCTTCTTAGTTAACATTTATCGATTTATTGTTAGATATTTTAAATGTTGTTGCTTGTCGGTTCCCTATTGTTTGTTCCATATTTTCAAAGATTCGGGACCTTTTGTCGGTTTATAACACACTTAGAAAATAATACCGAGCTCGGTTGAATTTCAACCGAGTTTTTATCTGCTGATCGCTCGGTAGTCTGTTCGGTTCAAAATGGAACAACCGAGTTCTCGTTAAATTTTTACTTTTCCATAATCTGTCAAATTTAACGAAAAACTCGGTCCAATCAGCAATAACCGAACATCGGTTTACTCAAATATTACCGAACGCTGTCAAACAAACCGAATTTTCTCTTGCAGTTACAGAATTCGGTTCTTTTTGGCAGTACTGGAAGTTTGATTGAAATAACTCCAAATTTCATAGTAATAAAACCCGTTTTGTCAGTTACATTGTTTATTGATGCAAAAAATCCTCATACATTTTCCTATTTTCCATCCATTTTTTTTTTCAAATCATTTTTTGGTAGGTGGTTTTTGAAATTGCATGCCAGAGACATAACCTGCAACGTGTTCATGGCTGTAAAAACGGGATGCGTGCAAATATAATTACAAAATTAGTATCAAACACTTACAGAAGATTTCAACTAAACGTGCATCCTCCTGTTGTAGTATCTCGGTTTTTTTTTAAATTTTCACCTGACAAAAAAACACAGTATGGACAAAAAAACACAGGAGCATTTTCGCAGAAAGACATTCAGCGCGCACACGCGAGATAAAATGGCTGACGATTTTTCAGGCCTTATCGAGTCAGCTAAAATAACCAAGTTTTTCGGTAGTTTAAGAATATTCCGCGAATGCTCGGTCCAGTTTACCGAGTTTTCTCGGGTTTTTTTTCTCTTGAATATCCCTGCTTTACCGTACTGTTCGGTTCATCTTTCATTTTTATCTGTCAAATATATCATACAGTAACCGAAATTCGGGTTTTATATAAACGATTTATTCGGTTCTTTGTTGGTAACCGATGTGGTTCGGTAGAAAATTGAACTGAGTTCGGTATTATTTTTTAAGTGTGAAGAGTTACATATTCGAAATCTCTAATATAAATGGAAGTGAAATCTTAAGTTTTTAACGTAGGACTACATTGCTCACATCTAAACTTGTATCATTTTAAAATGTTCATAGAAATTAAGAGCGTTACGTAAATATGAGAAATATTCATAAGTAAATGAATTTCGTATTACTTTACTTAACTACTCCATATAAAAATTTAAAAATTTGACACCCATACTATAAGTAAAAATAATTCCATTGTGTGTTTTAAAATGGCTTAGTTTGGATCCTACTTAAGTCCAAGTATAAACCGGGACAAAAGGTTGAAGATTTGCATTTCCCTATCATGACGCTCACGCACAGAGAACAGACGTTCATCTTCGGTCTGCTACTTGTGTAAAACTTTAAACCGACATTTTAAATGTATGTCGTTATGCTCCCGGTAGGCGGCGCTGCAGTTGTGCGACAACTGTCATGTCAATGTTTATCAATAAAAAGCCTAGCATATTACCTGCAAATTTTATTTGTTTTTCTCTGTACGTGCTTCTTATACCGGCTGCCCCCTTTTATTTAACACACGTTTTTCAAGAAAAGGTATATGGACATCAATGTCTGTTCTCTGTGCCTCAGGTAACAAATGGCGCCAATTTATCTTTATCTTTTCATTTAATATATTGGAAAATCAGTTTACTATTAGCGAGTTTGTTTTTGATCCAGTTCCAAACTGGATCGGGTACCAAAGTTTGGTAGGCATGTTAACAAGTCCGGGTGTACGGTACTATTTGTAACTCGTATCGGATTGAGGTTTGCAATGACAATAAGTTCGAGAATCGCAGGTTGGAACTAGTTCCAACCTAGGTTCAAAAACGAATTCGATATATTTAAGTGCACTATCCTTTGCACTCACATCATTGTCTCATCGGCATGCTAGACGCTTCAAATACAGCTTCAATATTTACATCTACAAGCACCATATCCTCTGTGTTCACATTATTTTATCGTTGACCGGCACGGTGAAAAGACCCTTATAAAAGTGTGTTACATCGACTGAGCTCATTGCTGACATCAGTTTTTCATTGACCAACGTGCCAAAGGTATCAACTGCTGTTTCACATAGAAAGGCTGACGTAATTCCCTTATCGAAACTCTCACAATTCGATTCCATTAAAATTTATGTTCCACGAATTGTCAAGAAAATCAAGTCAACGAAATTTATTCAAAGTATCTTTTAGCACAGCGAAATATTAAGAGTATTTTCTGATGACTCCAAACCTACAAAACTATTGGCTTTGATCAGAGACATAAAATGTATAAATCTTCAAGGTTATTAAATCAGTTGTGGGTTCCTACGTCAACAAAGCGGTCGTGTCTCGGATATCACTTTTTGTTTCTTTTGTTTTATCACATTTTTGGTGTGCTGGAACTTTTACGAAGAAGTGCGATAACATTCGCAAAAATATTGCCTGCAAACAATGTTACTTTAATTGATATGAAAGTCTAGATAAAAAAAATATCGTTGTCGTCAGAACACAATTCAAAAATAGAAACAGGTATTCACGTAATTCTTGTAGTTTTGAACTTCACAACACAATTTGAAGAACAACTTTGTTCACGACTTCGAGGTAATTACTTGTGCAAGATGCTTATTTTTTATAATTCTCGGGTTTTTTTTTTCATTAGGGCGAATCTAACATTGAGAGATTCTCTCCGGGCTCACTCTCTTTCATTCATTACAGCGCCATTATAAAACATTCGAGGCATTCTTTAGTACAGATCGAAACACGACAGTGCTGGCTACTCCGAAAATAGTAGAATGAAAAACGTAAAGGTGATTGGAATATTAATGAAATAGAAAGTAGTCAAAGAGAGTCTCTCAATGTAAGATTCGCCCCAATGAAAAAAAAAAACCCAGGAATTTAATTTTTTTAAGCGAACTAAAGCGTTGCTAATTCAAAAGAGAGCAATTGAGAGGGCCTCAATTAACAAGCTTCTCTCCTTCTCTCCTGTCAAATAGAATCTAATCAGTAAGCATATATACGACTCTTACCTCAACTGGTAACCTTTCCATGGTGTTTCTTCTCTCATATGAAATACAATGATTACCCGTGAAATGGTTGGTCTACTTGAATATAAAAAATCAAATAAATTTTTATAACATGTTCATGCATTAACCTGCTTTTTAATGATGATTTAGCTTAGCGGCGTTAATCAAAACATTTTGTTAGATGGTTCTAACATTTCACTTATCGAGCGTTTATCAGTAAGGTCACAATGAAATTTAGATAGGAATGTTAATTGCTTCATGCAGTGATGTATTCTTAATATTTTTTTCTATTCTGTAATAACGTGACTTTCAGCATGAGGCTGATTCACCAGAGACATCACTTCTTTCACACGTAAGACCAATGTTATGTAAAACAAAATCCATTGATTAGTTAGGCTTATGAAATTCCAAGGCATCGTTCATAAGTTGAACCCTATCAATTTCTTAAGTTTATTTGCCTGAGTGTATATAAACATATCTGTCAATCTGTAATGAACATGATTCTACCACAATGGAACATTTGAATCTCCTATGGAGATGCTCTAATATCCCCACTAAATTTCCATCACTTTTCGTAAAATCTACACTCATTTCACATTGGATTACGCACTTTCCTACATACTCGTCATTTCACGTACTAAATAAATGCATCCAACACAACATTGCAAGCTTTTTCACATAGAAAAATTAATTTTCTGCATCCGAAATCACTCTAATACGCCGACCTTGAAACACTTTATTTGTTTACACACTTCCCACTGCCCAGTGGTTTTCACACTCACTTTTTTTGCTGCATCAACCTCACAATATTTGCCGTCGTGGAGTTTGACAACTGTACGGCGGCAGTCCCCCGCTTCACATGCTGTCAGTCACCTCGACCCACCCGGCACCTCATTCGTCCTTTTGCACTCATCGACGAAATCGAATCACTTTTGTCCAGATCATTCATTTTTTCCATCGCAAATCGCATCGGTAAGAAGGAAACTATAATTGCAACGATCTAATTAGCTATATTTGTGACTGAAAACTAGTGAAATTCAGAGCTCAAGCCCGAAACCGGCTTTGCTAAGGCAGGAATGTGGTCTAGCCGGGGTAGAGAAAGTGGCTGGTTGCTGCTGGTGCTATCGGTGTGCAGTCTGGGAATTTTGGTTCTGACGGAGCTACCCCGTCCGAGGGGGGTGTCTATTTCCCGAGCCAGCCTCTATCCAGCCGACAACGGTGGTAAGTTTGTATGTTTAGACGGACGGAAGACAATTCTGTGGGAACAGGTCAATGACGATTACTGTGACTGTGAAGATGGCAGCGATGAGCCGGGTACAGCTGCCTGTCCCAATGGAATGTTCCACTGCACTAATGCCGGGTACAAACCGATGAATTTACCGAGCAATCGCGTGAATGACGGCATCTGCGACTGCTGCGACGCCTCCGATGAGTATGCGTCGAGAGCCAGCTGCGTAAACACCTGTAGCGAACTAGGGAAGGAGGATCGCATTCGGGAGAAGCAGCGAGCTGAGATGGCCAAAATGGGTAATCAGCTGCGGACCGAAATGAGCCAAAGGGGAAAAGCTATTAAAGAAGAGCAGCGAGTCCGCTTCGTCGAACTGGAAAAGTCGAAGTCGGAAGCTGAGGCGCTTCGGAAGGAAAAGGCCACTATCAAGGAAGATGCCGAAGCGCTGGAAAGTGCTGCATTAAAGGTTTGCTCAATTTTATTAGATTTTCTAGACTATGGGCTAATGGTATGCGATTTCTTAAAAGGTTTACCGGGATCGCGAGGAAGAAGCCCGTAAATCGAAACAGGACGCTGAAGTGATGAGCAATCGAGAGGAAGCAGAGGATATTTTCCACAAGTACGATTCCAACCAGAACGGTTTGCTGGAATTGGTGGAGCTGCAGACGCGTATCGTATTTGATCGGAATCGAGATGGGGCGGTAACGGTCGATGAGGCTCGCTTTTTCCTGGATAATCACGACGAAGTTGATTTTGAAACATTTGTTACGTTATGCTGGCCTAAGATCAAGCCGTTCCTAATGCTGGATTCCGGTCTGTTCAAACCACCGAGTGATGTAGATGAACTGGAAAAGGATGAGCGCGAAGCGGGTCAGTACGAAACCGAGGAGGCTGAATTGCAAAACGAACACGACGACAGCTACGATTTAGACGGAAGTGAACCAACACAGCAATACCACGAGGAAGAAGAGGCAACCGATCATGAAGAGGAGGAAGAAGATGACGAAGGTATGGATGAACAGGAAGTCGGCGAAGGGCAGGTTGCGAATGCTCAGGAGCCAAAAGTAGAATACGATCCGGAAACGCAAGAAATTATCCGTAAGGCGAATGACGCCAGAAATCAACACAGCGAAGCTGATCGTCACGTTCGCGAAATCGACCAGGAAATGAGAAAGATCGAAGATCTTCTAAACAAAGACTACGGGAAGGATGCAGAATTTGCTCCACTGAGTGGTGAGTGCATCAACTTCGAAGACCGCGAGTACATCTACAAACTGTGCCTCTTCGATAAAGCTGTTCAGCAACCTAAGAGCGGTGGCGCCGAAACTAGGTAGGAAGAAGTTTTAAATTTTCCGTTTTTGAGAAAACTCCAAGACTTGTTGTTGTTTCTACTTGCAGATTGGGCACCTGGGACAAGTGGGCCAACGATGATTACACTGTCATGCGGTACGCCAACGGAGCTACCTGCTGGAACGGCCCGGCACGTTCGGCTATGGTCCATCTGGAGTGCGGTTTGGATACCAGAATTACTGCTGTCTCCGAACCGAACCGTTGCGAGTACGAGTATCGCGTTCAAACCCCAGCGGCCTGCTCGGTGAACGATCCGAACCGGGATCAACAGCACGACGAGCTGTAGACGGGAGAATGAAAAATAGTAGGGAAACATCGAATAACTACATTTCTGTCAAACTAAAAACAAACAGATCACTCGGAATTTTGTCATCGTTAGAGTTAGAAAACAAACTGAACAACCCTATTTACTGGGGCAAAGAGAATGTTTTATGTAGGACACTTGGTTATGTTTAAAGTTCGCCTCAATACTGTTCAACCGTTGGACCGGCTCATTGATATATGTATATTTGATTGATTAAATTGGGTAGTCGTAGATAATGACCGGGTAAATTTGTCTCAGGAATGTAAGAGGAAGTCTTATTTAGACGATAAATTTTCGGTTCACTTTTGGATACACATTCCTTTTTTTTTAAAACTTGCAGAAAATGCAATCGTAGTAGAATTAACGCGTGGATGCATCGATAAATCTAGTTAATGACTAAGCATAACAATCTTTACTGTATGGACGACTTCCGAGCATATTGCCGAGCGATATTGGATTACTTACAGCTGATGTGTTTAACGTTTTGAATGGGTGAATAAAACACGGACAAGATAATGCTTAGTTATAGTTCTGAACGGTTATTTATCACACCCCTCACTCTGTAATAACGACATACACAGGGTAGTGTGTTTGTTTTTGGCCTTATCCGCCAGATATCATCGTGATGATTATGATTGCCTTGGCAGCCAACCAAACACGTTCGATCAGTAACCAATAATGATCCTTCGGCAGGTTCACCTACGGAAACCTTGTTATGAAGTCTACATTCTCTAAATATTCAAATTCGGTCAACTAGCTATCCATCGGTAGTTACAAAGGACGGTGTGTATAAAAGGCAGGGACGTAATCAACGTTAGCTTACCAGCACTTACTGGGAATTCCAGGTTCGTACAATCCGTTTCAATCCACAATCCGGACAAAATGAGCATTTAGGCGATACTATTGCACTGGCGTTGGTGACGAATTCTACTCTGAGAAAAATTTCATCGTTGTACCGACAATTAAATCATGGTCAGGATGACTATCGCATATAATGGTTTCAATAACCATGAAAATGGTCGAATTTACCACGTTCATGGCAGTTTTGACTATGATCATGGTAACAAGGACTATTCCGACATTATGGAAAATGTTGCATCAACTATTCTTAATGGTTGTTTTGACCATGATCATAGTCGGTTAAAAATCACTATACTGCAATAGTCATCCTAACCCCCAATAATGGTAAAATTGACTATCAAATTCCTCTCTGTGTAGGGTACGCAGCGTGATCTTTGGATGTCTTTGAGAAATAATCGCATCCACGTACGCCCTATTACACTGTATCAGTAAATTGTCCGTACAGCACTGACTGAAATGTTGCATCTTTGAAAGAAAAATTAAAACTGAGACCCTTTTGAAGTGTTTTTGTTTCATTTGCTGTAAAAATGTATATTTTTCGTCTCAGTCATTCAAGTAAACATAAATACATCTCTATCAGATAAAACCATCATATACCTAAATAAGTTACAAAAATGGTGTCAAAAAATTGTCCGTACACTTACGTCCTTATTTCAAACAAGTCGAGTAAACAAATGTACGTCGATCTGTCAAAAGCAAAAGCACACGTTGCATTACAGAGAAGAATTTACCACTGTTTACAACAGCAGACAAGGTAAAATTTACAAATTTTAGTATTTTTCTCTGAAATTTGAGTATTCTAGCGTTAATTTTCAGGAAAATGGCCGCTTCTCACCGAAAAATTCCGATAGAATTCGCCTGAAGAATGATGGTAAAAGCTTGTCCGAAATTGCAGGCATAGTAAACCGCCCACGATCATCGGTTCAGTATGTGCTTCAGAACTACCAGAAAACAATCTCTAGAGACGACTCCCGGAAGAGGCCGTAAGCCGAAGTTGACAACTCGTCACCATCGCATACTTTTGCGGGAAATTAAACAAAATCCTATGTTGAGTGCTCCCAAACTTGCTGATAGTCTGTCGAAGTACGCCAATATCAAAGTTAACCCCCAAACAGTACGGAATGATCTCCATAATAAAGGTTACCGAGGTTGCGTTGCACGGAAGAAGCCGTTCATATCTGCCAAAAATATGAAAAAGCGGCTGGAATACGCCCAAAAGTACGTGGTCGAGCCAGAAAAGTCCTGGCAGACCGTTCTATTCACGGACGAGCGCAAATTCAATATTTTTGGGTCTGACGGATTAGTTAGAGTGTGGCGCAAACCAAACACTGAATTGGATGCAAAAAATCTGAGGCCGACAGTAAAGCACGGTGGTGGAAATGTCATGGTTTGGGGTGCTTTTAGCGCAAACGGTACCGGAAACTTGACGTTCATTGACTGCATCATGGATCGATTCGTGTACCTGGATATATTGAAGGGCAATCTGAAGGACAGTGCGATGAAATTGGGTCACGAATCTAATTTCTTTTTCGTTCGAGATAACGACCCAAAGCATTCCTCGAAGCTCGTGAAGGAATGGCTGCTCTACAATGTGAAATCGACGCTTCCACATCCTCCCCAATCACCAGACCTCAACCCCATAGAGAATTTGTGGGATCATCTGGAACGGAAGATCCGAGAACATACAATTCAGAACAAGAATCAGCTAAAGGAAGTTCTCGTGGAAGAATGGCAGAAGATCTCGCCCGCAACAACCCAAAAGTTGGCTCTTTCGATGAAAAGACGCCTACAGAGTGTAATTGCAGCAAAAGGAGGTTTTTTCTTATTTGATATGTAGGTACTCCTGTTTGAGTTTCGCTTTGTCTGTTAATATCTGTAAAAAGTTTTCTTGCTTTAATGCCATTGAAATTTCATATAGTAACATCTTCAAAATCAAACATCTTGTTGTAATTGTAATTTCTCAGTCCCCGCCCTGGCAGACCACTGTCCGCCCATCTGCGTTTGGGCTAGGCGAGAACCTACCAAGCCTGCCCGTTGATATGCCCTAGACCATATAGCACACCGGGATCTTCCACAAGCAGGCGCCGGTTATTAACTAACCAGTCCCAACGAGTGTTAGATTCATTACATAGAGGATAGTAGGAGGCAGAAAGTGAAGCAAGAGAGATAGTCTAACGGGTTTCGTAAGCATTTCCTGCATTAGGGGCTATTCATAACCACGTAGACTTTTCTGGGGGAGGTGGGGGGTCTTGACCAAAGTCTACGCTCCATACAAAATTTCAAAAAATTGTAAGGAAAAAAGTCTACGAGGGGGGAGGGGGTCTGAGATTTTCAAAAATGAGTCTACGTGGTTTATGAACAGGCCCTTACTGGAAATCCCTTCCTTTGCATATCGAAAACCCAATTTTCCCGATTATTTTCCTCCTTCGGCGAAAGCATGATTGACGGTCCGGATAGGAAAACGTTTTAAGTTTTCTTGAGCAATCTCGAATGAATCGTATTGCTTGATTTTGGATTTTTAAAACCGCTTCCTGAATAGCAGCTTTCATGTATATTTTTCTGTACTTTTCCGGTTGCTACTTACTTAGTAATTAAAACATGATCGTTAAGATGTTAAAGTAATTTTTAAAGTTTAAGTATACCGTTTTGCGTAAGAGTATCCATACGAAGTGTAGGCTGGATGAGGAATTCGTGCACTAAATTATCTGGCTCAAGTCATGAATGTCAATTATACCTTCCTTGATGGAAATCGTCAGATCGAGATCAGCGAAGGTCTAATTATCTTCCGACAGTCTACAGTGAGTTAGCAAGCCCTATTTTTAACAAACCACCAGACGGAAATCCTAATGTGTATTGCTTACTGTTCATTTCTTGTAATAAAAGCCTTTCGTTGGAATGAGATTCTCTATCCTTTCCGTGGGTTTCGTGTAAGTGCTTCTGCTTACGGGTTCACACCCCCACTTTTGTCCCTTCATACAACGGAATAGTGAGGATTACAGGTATGTACAGTTTGATCTTGCCATTAGAAGAAACTGTACGCCATGGCAAGTCCTGCACTGGTGGTGGCTTCCTATCACATCACATCACATCATAGGAGTGAGCATGCGCGGCACCTAGCGGCAGGATAACTTTTTCATAAGCAAAATCTCGCCCAAAATATGGCGTGTGCGCTCAGTACTTACCTTTGTGGCATCTGCTAGCTCACGCACCTTCACTTTCCGGTCAGCCAACACCATTTCATGAACTTTTTTGACATTTTCCTCTGTAGTCGCTGCGGACTTGATTGGTCGTGGAGCTGCGGCCACCACTAAATTCTCGTAACCAATATTTTAACGGTATAATCGGAAGGAGCATTTGCCCCATAATACTTATCCAACTTTTCTTTTGTTTCCTTCGCCGTTTTGCCTCTCAAAAAATAATGTTTTATGACGAAAATCGTTTTTATCCATATTCAACATGATGCAAAACACGTCAGCAACAATTAGCTGTCAAAGCAAAACTAAGGGCAGTATCGCTCTGAAATTTGGCGAATATGCCTAAATATGAACGAACTACAAGGGAATATAACCTTTTTTGCAGTAGCATCGCATTTTAGCGGTCTAGAACGTTACTTTTCGCCTAAATGGTGTACGGAATCAAATTGCGACACACAAATATTCGGCAAAATTCGCCCGTTCAACCAATCATCTTCAAACCCTTAGGGAGTAAAATATAACATGTTATGAATATTTTCCCATGTTTGTTTTATTCAATTTCAATACCAATTTCCATACCCAAATGCACGAACCTTCTTCTTTACACTACTCATGAGGTCCTTTACAACATTTGGACCAAATTTTTTTTTGCGTGGCAATCCATTTTTTCTTCATATCTTCTTCCGATTTCACTTCCTTAGGATGCTTCCGAAGTGCCTGCTTCATGATGGCCCAGTACTTTTCAATTGGCCGCAGTTCCGGTGCGTTCGGGGGGTTGAGATGCTTCGGCACGAAATTGACCTCCTTAGCCTTGTACCACTCCAAAACCTCTTTCGAGTAATGGCACGAGGTTAAATCCGGCCAGAAAATCGTAGGACCATCGTGTAACCTCAGAAGAGGAAGTAGACGCTTTTGGAGGCATTACTTTAGGTACACCTGCCCATTGACCGTTCCAGTTGTCACGAATGGGGTGCTCCGCTTTCCACACGAGCATATATTGTTTGGCAAACTTTGACATCTTCTGCTTTCTAACGTCCTCAGGGACATCGAATTTATGATGAGCAGTGAAAAACTGGAGCCCGGAAGGTGCCGGAAGTCAGCTTTTACATACGTCTCATCATCCATAACGAGGCAATGTGGTTTCGTCAACAGCTGGGTGTAGATCTTCCGTGCACGTGTTTTACCTACCGTATTCTGCCGTTCATCGCGATTAGGCGCCTTTTGGACTTTGTACGTGTGTAGTCCTTCACGTTTTTTTCGCATCTTGCACGAAAGTTTTGGTTAGATTCAGTTTCTTCGCCACATCTCGAACTGCACTGTTGGGATTCCTTTTTGAAAGCTTGAACTACCCGCTTGTGAGCCTTAACACTATACGGAGATCCATTTTTGCCACTTTTTTCTTTCCGATCGATGGCCAAACGTTCGTGGTGCCGATTTAAAACAAGAGACACCGTAAAATGTACCATTCCCAGCTTCCTGCTGATGGCACGATGAGAAAGATCCGGATTTTCGAGGTACGTTCGCAAAATTTCTTTGCGCCGCTGCTGTTCTTCCGACTCCATCTTCGCAACGATTGCACATCTGCTAGTGAAACTTACACAGCGTAAACAAATACACATTGAACTAATTCCACCCAAACTTTCAATAGAAAATACCTAACGGGTAAAAAGTTACAGCCATTTAAAAGTGGTGCAATTTGATTCCGTACAACTTTTAGTAATCTTAGCGGAACCTTCCATTCGATTGAAATATTGGAAGTACGCCAAAATTTCAGTTCCTATTTGTGTTTGAGGTGAAGAAGTATGGGGGATAATATTCACTGGTAAATTTGCATTATTAAAATAAATTACCTCTTCATGATGTAAAGAAGTCCAGGATAAAGTTGGACTTTTCCAAAACATTATCTTCCTCCAGGCGACTGGCGCACCGTTCTAATGAGAAGAATTCAAGCAAGAAAATGCCATGCAAGGCATAGTTGCAGAATCCCTTGCCATTTGCAATCTCATTTTTTATACTGGTGAGCAAAATTTCCTTTTTCCTTCATTCCTTCCAACGCTTCATGAACGGCGTCAGTCTTGTGGTGAGATGCGAGCCGATGCATTTCTTCCTGTTGTCATGAAGATGTTTTTCAAGGCGTTTCTGTTGCTTAACCAGTCCATTAAAATCAAGCTTAGCCTGTAACTGCTCCTGGCATGAGTCGTACCAAGGTAATACATACGAATTGACATCCACCGCCTTTCTGTTTCTCCTTCTTATAGCGAGCCACGTTGAACGATCACTCCAATGCAGGCAGCGTGAAACTTCCGTAGACAGCGTCCACATAACTGAAACGACGGAAGCGTCGAAAGTATAGATTTCGCAAAAATAAAACTACTGGTTCAATGAAAATGAATAAATGGAATACGCGCACGGCACCGGGAGCTAATTGAAAAACGGGTCCACACTTCTCGACGATCGGCGACGAATTATAAAACAAGCGACAATCGATGCAGACATACAATTTTCAAACAATTAACAACTTTTGTCGGAGCTATGAAGGAATATGATATTACCACCATGATGAAAAAACAACCAACCACATTTAATTTTTCATTAGATTACGAGTTTATTTTCTTGGATCTGTTCCAAATTTTTCCTCTTATTGGTTTTTTTGTTTGTTAGATTATTCTGGATCGAGTAAGAAGGCGAAATTCGCTTCGCAACAGAGGGTACGAAAAAATCGAACAAAAGTTAATTCATAAGCGGTTGAATCCTTGGTGTTGTGTTACAAAAACAAACTAATAACCTTACTTTGAAAAATGTTTGTATAATAACAAAATCTACGTGATAGTTTTTTAGATAACTTTAAATGGTTTTACGAATGGAATGTACTCGGTTAGTTCTTGATGTCTAGCTTCCGATTGCATCAGTTAAACTAAACTAAACTGACTATGAATAACAATCGAAGAACTACTTGGCTTAATTTTGCTTCTAGGGTTTTTGTTTCGTTTTGCTTTTTTTAAATTTCGAAGGGCACGGGAGAAAAAGCCAATAACAATAAATAATCCGCTTAACGCTAATACTCCTATCAGTTTCCGCCTCGTCAAATATAAATAATCAAGCCAAATCATTTTTTGAAAATGACTTACATTGGCCTCATTTTGTCTGCTACATTTCAATGGTTAATATCTACTTCTATCTCTTGCTTTTTACCGTTTTAGTGGAGTTAAGAGTAAAAATTCTCTCCTCAACCGCAAAATGTATGCATGTGTGAACTGTGTTAATGTGCATTTGTTGGTGTGAGTGAATATTAGGAGCGCTACATTGCTGGTGGACAATACTATAATGGGGCATCCTCCGCAGTCAGAATCCGTTGCTTTGCACTAAATCGGAATAAATATCATTAGATCGGGTACTTATACTAAACCTTTCCTGTGTGAAAAGCAGCGAACTTTCACACAAAAGACGCACATAATTATAATGATAATGGGTTTACTTTCTCACTCTTGTAACACGATCATACGTTTGGGTTGCGATCGGTGATTGCTGACCGGATTCGGATGTAAAGCACCCATCACATTTCTCGATGACTTATTCAAAACGACGTATCTGATTTTGTAACAAAGATTCAAGCGTAAATTTCTCGAAACTCTGTGCACTTCCACAGAATAATTCACCAAATTCGGCAACTCAATAAAAACGGCATATCTGATTTTGTAAACACGGATGAAATATTATATGCTATGGGCAATGTTGATGATATTGTAGGAAAATAGACAATATGAATGAAATAATAAAACTGGGCCTTCGTTTATTATTGTCCATGTTAAACGCATTAACATGAATATTCCGTTCCTTCTAAATATCCGAGAAAGGAACTACACGTTTTGAATGTGCGACGAGTGCACTAAATTGATGAAGATAGCCTGTTTCAAAAGAGTTTGCTCATCTCTCAGATTTGTAATCTCGGCGGTTGTTGGACAGTTGGAGTTGACCATAGCAAGGCGGTAGAGGAAATGCTTCACCAACCCGAGCGTCTGACCACCATGGAGGTGCGGCTCTAACAGCGTCTGACTGGCATCAAGCGAATGAATAAGAAATGCTCTTTGCCGGAAGCTTCATCTAAGATGCAGTCCCATCACGGGGATAGGAAACCTTAGGCCAACCACCTGCTGTCTCTGAATCATGGAAATTGTTACAGCAACCAACAGAGAAAGATTACTGATTGATTTTACGGTACAACTTATAGCGGAAAACAAAGGACACGAATTGGAACATGGAGTGTTTTAACGTTAGCTCAGCAAGGTAGAACTCGCCAACGAGGCGTGACGCATGAAGCTCGAAATCCTTGGGCAAAGTAAAGGCCGTTGGCCAAACTTTAGAGAACAAAACTTACCGTCGGGACAGGTACTGTCATATTCCGGTATTCGAGGAGACAATCCTCCCCGGTACAGTGGAGTTGGTTTCCTAGTTAGCGCCAAGGAGCCAATTAATGAAAGTATAATCATAGCAAGATTCAGAACACGGGTTCGAAACCTTACCATAATCCAATGTTATGCGCCGACCGAATGTCATCGTGGATATAGTTCCAACGGGTGACATCAAGATTTACACTGGCGCATTCAATAGGAAAATTCGGCTCCGACAACGCGGATTATGAGCGTGTTATGAGACGTCATGGTCTCGGCGGAATGAACGATAACGGTGAGCTGTTTGCAGAGCTTTGTGATAACAACGATATGATTATCGGGGGATCCCTCTTTCCTCATCGTCCAGTGCACAAAGTCACGTGGGTCTCTTGTGTTGGACGTATAGAAAACCAAATCGACCAAATTTGCATCAGCCGAAAATTGAGACGGAGCCTTCTTGATGTCCGGAGTAAACGCAATACCGATATCGCATCTGAACACCACCTTTTAATCGGCGAGATCCGCCTTTACCTCCTCCTCTGATCAGATCAAGGCCGGAGTGGCCTCTGCTGTACACAGAAGTTGTCTCCATTGTATTAGGTCCATGGCTGCATCCGCCTCGCTGTCTGCGAAGGGTCCGCAGGTCTAGATACGCCTATGCATTGCACGAATCCAGCGACGCGCGGAGAAGCTCAGACGGCGGTTTATCTTTCGTAAAAGAACTTGAGACTCGAGCAGCGAATGTTCTGGAAGGTGGCAGCGTGGAAGCGCAGTGGACGGCCATCAAGAATGCCTTTATCGAGACAAGCGAGAATAAGCTGAGTGAGCTGCGCATACAGCGAAAAGAGTGGATCGCTGATGAAACCTGGAGGGAGTTAGAGGAGCGTAGAGAAGCAAAGCGGGCGAGAACCAGAGCAACCAAATACGAGTCCCATCAACGGTATTCGGCTCTAGAGACGGGAGTAAAACGCTGCTGCCCACGTTATAAGCGAGCTTGGGTGAACTTTTTGGCAGCCGAAGAGGGGGAAAGCAGCAACAACTGATGGTATCCGCCTTCTCTACGATATCTCACGGCACCTGAGTGGAGCGAAGATGAACCCAGTGATGCCAATGAAAGAGGCGACTGGACAGTTACTAACCGACCCCATGGACCAGCACTTCGAACAACTACTTAAAATTACGACGTCTAACCAACCATCAACATCTCTGCAGGATCCGCCAAGTGTGCGGCTCATCAGTCGCATCAACTCCGAGGCCCCAATCACTGCAGGAGATCGAAGCAGCTATCCTAAACTGCTCAAAGCTGACCCCATGCTATCGACACAAATGTTGCATCAACTATTCTGTACTATCACCAGTAATTTTCCAGCCGGCTAGATGCAGGGCGTCTTAGTAAAGGTGCCTATGAAGAGGGATCTGACTGTGTGCGACAATTGACGAGTCATTTTGTTATTGTGTATTGTTCTCAAAGTTCTGTGGAAACTTATCCTGAATCGGAAACAGGAGAAGATCGGCGCAACTCTCCGGCGGCAGCAGGCAGGATTCCGTGCCGGATGATCTTGTGTGGACCATATTGTCACGTTCCGAATCATCCTGAAGCAACGAATTCCACGTGTCCCTCTATTTGATATTCATTGATTACGAAAAAGCTTTCGACAGACTCAATCACGAACATTTGTGGGGCTCCCTGAGACGCAGAGCGGACCCATAGAAAATTGTTGATGCGCAGTACGAACCTTGTACAACCCTTAACGGGTAGTCGCCGATGTGAGGCAAGGATGTATACTATCACCGTTACTGTTCCTCATCGTAATCGAGCTGCTATTGGCCGTGTATCGAACTGTGAGCGGCTTTGGCAGTCACTATTGAGCATCTCAACGACTTCGATTTCGCTGATGAAGTTGCTCTGTTAGCGTAACGGAACTCTGATATACAGAGAAAGCTCAACGACCTCACCGAAAACTCCTCTGCGGCGGGTCTCAACATCAATGTCAACAAGACTAAGTTAACACGAACAACCCTTCCAACTTTTCGGTAGCGGGGTTAACAGTGTAGATCCGACAGTTTCCAATATCTTGGCAGCCAGATAGCGTCAGACGATGGAACCAAGAGCGAAATAGATGCTCGAATCAAAAAGGCTAACCGAAAATATTAACGTTCAAAACTTGGCTACCTTTCGTGACGGTCTCATGTTTCGTACCCGTAAGCCCCTAAATAGAGAACTGAAACGAAATCTATGTCCAAAAATGAAGTAATTCTAATAGGGTGGAACATTACTTCGACAGCTGACAAATTCCCATAAATTTTAGCTACTACTCAGTCGTATTCAAATCAATCGTCTTCTGTTGGCGAAGCTAAAACTTGACAGAAATTGGCCCGCTGCCGATGTTTAATACCATATTGGTAATACCCATAACGTCGAATTTATTGAGTAAAATACCTCGCTAGAAAACTCGCCTTTCCTTCAACACATCCATATTGTCCAGAAGAAATCGGTAATCATCGACCTGTGGCACTCTCCGTTGACGGTGATGGCCTCGCCAGCGTCGTTTTCGAAGAAATACAGACCGATGACGCCTCCTGCCCAAAATGCACACCAAACAGTGACTTTCTATGGATGCATTGCCACATGGTGGACCTCGTGTGGATTGGCCTTGTCCCAAATTCGACAATTCTGCTTGTTTACATACCCGTTCATCCAGAAAATTTAATTAGCCTCATCGCTGAAGAAAGTTTTTCGGACAAAATCGGGGTCTGTTTCCAACTTCCCCAAAATCCAATAATCCATAGACACACGGCGCTGTCTATGATCGTTAAGCTTGAGCTCCTGGGTCAATTGGATCCTGTGTGGGTGCAGACCCATGTCTCGATGCATAATTAACCAAGTTAAAGCCTGCGAGAGGCCGAGTTCTTGTGCGCGGTGCGGAATCGACTACCCCGGGTTCTCCTGCAGCGGCGATATTCTCGGCCGACCTCGCGTTCCGCTGACGTACGGGTGGTGGTTGAGCTTTCACCGAACTGGTTTCCTCGAATTTGTTCACCTCATTGCGAATAGTCCTCTCGGCAGAACAAGCGCTCGGAACGCTGCTAGCAAAGAACACTTATTTTGATAAAACAAGTTTATCATTTGCACGTGCTGTTGGACGCTATAACACTCCATGGTAATTTGGCAAGACCCACTGAATAAATTCCGGCGAAATTTGCGAAATGGGCGAATCTGCTTTTGTAAACAAACATTTAAATCGACGATTTCTCACGAATAAAAGCTCAATTCCTTAAACTAACACCACAATTTGGTAAAAGAAAACTTCTTTTAGTCAACTGTGGTCTAAATTTTTCAAATTGACCCTCTATTCGCTAAAAAAACGTAGAGTCAAATGTTTTTGTCAAATGTCAAATTCGCCCATTTCGCAAAGTACTCCGGAAATGACAGCTAATTTGACACTTGTAGCTTCAGTAATATGGCCGCAATCGACTGTCAAAGTTAGGAAATTTATAAGGAACGACCCGGTATACTTCATTGCATTGTGACGACACGCATTAATTTTTATAGGTGGTGGTCCTGTTGTTTACGTTTTGGACTTAGCAGATTTTTTTCATCCGAAGGAAATTTTTTCGATTCATTTGCAATGCTTTGGAAATGCTGTGTGTGGAAGTGCAAATCTACTGTAAAATGCCCGGAATCAAGTTGTTCCTTATTCCTACAGTAGGAAAATGTTTGCAGCAGCAGGCCAGCGAAAGAATCGACGAGTGGAAAAGAGTTCTTGGATATGGGAACAGTTTTACGCCAATTAATAAACGAACCTGATACGCATAATCCAGATTGGGTGTCATCAATAAGTCTAGATAAATCTTTTAACAACGAGCGAAACACCAACTTTCAGCGGAAGAGAAATTTTCTAAGTCCGAAAAGTAAACAACAGGACCAGCACCTGTCAAATGTGTGAGGTTAAATTTTTTCATGCAATCCCCTATAGTCAAATATGTACCACCTAAAATCCATCCCGATCAGAAACCACCACGCACCCCTGTGTAGCAAACAACGGATTCCTAACTTAAACATAATCCTTACTCAAAAGCTTCATTCGGAATATATTAATCATCTGTGATCTTATTTTAAATCCTACCCTAGTACTATAAGCATTAATCATATAAATATACTTTGTTGGAGTCGTTTTCTGCTCACCGTCAGGATATAACAGCATTCCCAAACACACGTGGAAATGCACACATACACACCTTATAGAAAAAAAAATAATTAAATAATAGTACTCACACTGCACGACGGGTCTCACAATTGCCATGAAAAAATCAGACTTGAAAGTAGTCACTGACGCCGGTGGATTCCAGTTCGCACACCGAAGGCGTCTTTGCTGCCGCTTCGGCCGGAGGAGTCTCGGACCCGGTGTCCTCCGCCGTCGTCGTTGCGGTTGCCTCGTGCACGCCCGGCGTCGCCGAGGAATCGGACGACTTCGAGAGCGAATCGTTGGACGATGGACCGGCCGTCGACGGGGTTTGCCCGGAGGGTTCGTTGTGTAGTCGTTCATAGGGGTTTTCCTTGACGTTGAGATACTTGACGGATTCGTAGTTCGGATCCGATTCGCTGCCGGTGAGAGATTCGTAGTTGGAAGAAAGTCGACTGTTGCTATTGTTCGTTGGGGTGTTGTGCTGCTTCATGTAACCTATCAGGTTGTCCGGCGAGCTGGTGCTATCGGTGGAAGGAGTAGTACGAGTTTCGGAGATGCTCGAATAACCGGGCGACGAGGTAAGGTTCGGCGGTTCAGGAATCGTGGAATAATTATTGGAAGGATTCGTTGCCGTGTTAACGACGATGGGGGCGTTTGTGATGCTGGAGTATATGTCGGACTCTTCACCTGGATCCAGATTGTTATTGTTAAGGGACTGCTTTTTCCGTTTCGTTTCCTCGGTGATACTCGCGTAGTCATGCACTACAGGGGGTTTCTTCTTTTCCGTTATCACACTGTAGCCAGGATCGTAATCGATTTTCTCTCTTATACTACTGTAACCCGGAGTGCTGTCGGTGTCATCATCCTTTCCAAAATCGAGCCGATTCTTGACCGATCGCTTATCCCTTATACTACTGTACCCGTCGTTATCCCTCGCGGGCCTTAGAATTTCATAATTAGGATCTGAATCCGACTCGGTACCTTTTCTATTTAGCGTTTCATACCCCGGATCGTTGCTCCCGGGAAGGCTCTCGTAGCCAGGTTCTCCGTCAGCGGACTTACCGACGCCATGGAAGATCTCCAGAGAATTTCTCGAAACACTTTGGATGCCTTGTGCCACCGCTAGATTGCTACTTCGCTTCTGAATCTGGGCATAGTCGGCAGATCTCCTAAGCTCAGCTTTACCGTTGGTGCTGTCACCGGGGATCGTTTCGTATCCCGGATCCTGTTGCTGCTGCGAATGTTGTCGGATTTGTTTCTTGTCCAAGGTTTCGTAGTCGTTGCCGGAGTTGATCACCGGTAGAGGTTTTTTGCTCGGAGACCCGTGCAGAGAACCACTTCCGTTAAGCTGTGTGAGCTCCGGATCCGAAAGGAATTGTTCGGCATCGGCTAGCAAGGCGGTACCGTCCTTTCTCAATGGAACCGGACTCGAGTTTTGCGAGGGGGCTTTCGAGAGTTTGTTCTTTTTCATGACCTGTGGTGGAATATGGGGGATTTGAAAATAAGTTTCAATGTGTGGTTGAACAAATTTTCTTACCTTGGCATACATCCCCTCCAGATCTTTGGAGGGACTCTTCTTGGGTTTTATCGCGGAGCCGTTGGCCTGCGGTTGGGACGTGCCATCGTCGGCCTTGGCTCCGGAGATGTTCTCCCGCGAAGTTTTGTACTCGATTACCGAGGCAACGGAATTGCGACCGGACTGGCCGGTCTGCGTGGACGTGTTTGAGCTGATCGAGGTAAGGTTCGAGTTGCTGAAGAAGCTGTTGGTCGACTGGTGCTTAAGATTCTTTGGTGTCGGCGGGAGGGGTGAGTTTGCCTGGCGTTTCTCCGGTTTCGGAGATCCCAGATTGCCAACCGAGCTGGTACAACTGGAGCTGCTGGCTTGGCGCGAGTGTGCATACGACGGGTGTGGCTGGTGAGCCCTAAGGCTATCGATCGGTGGTGGTGGTGGCTGTCCAGACGATTCGTCCATCGTGCCACTATTGCTACTGAGGCGATTGTGAAGCGTAGTGGCTATTGCACTACTGGAGGAGTTCGCTGGAAGTGGTTGGAGGGCATCGAGCGAGTCTTCCTGAGGGAGCCCAGCCGAAGGTCGGCTGGATGCTCCGGTGTTGATCTCGACCGAAACCGTCACCATGTTGGGCGGTTGAATTTGAGCGTACGTCTCCGAACCGCTGGTATACAGGTCACCCTGGTTATTCGGGTCATCAATTGCAGCATACATTTCGTCTGGAAGATGGTCCATTTAGGGAAAAAAATGCAGCGAGTGGAAATTTGAAAAGAGCTTACCGGAATCATCGGAAACGGTGGCATAGTGTGAGTCGCCTAAGATTTGGCGCCTCTGTGCGGTGGTTTGGTTTTGAGATTGAGGTAAGAGATTCGCCAGCGGTTCTCGCACGCTGATACTGGTGTAGCCCTCTGAATGAATTCAAAAGTTTATTAAGTCATACTATTGTGATGGGGGAGAACTGTATTGCTCATACTTGAGGAATCCTGCGAGTCGCCACTGAAGTGCTGTTGCGGAGGTTGTACAATTGGAGGAGTCATGTAAGGTAGATCTTGGCTTGCGGAGACGCGTCCAGCGATTGCTGAAGCTGCGGGAATGTCCTGAAACAAATTGAAATAATGTTTTATCTGACGGATAGTACCTAAAAAAACTAACCACTGTGGAAGCTTCCCGCTCGTCTAGCAAGCTCTGGTTAGAGTCCCCTGCGCCAGCACCGCCCCCTGCTACACTGGATAGGCCACGTCGAGAAATGGGACTCAACAATTCTTCGTCGTCAACAGTGACAGCGACCTGCGCCGTACCGCTGGTACCTGGTTGGACGACCTGCGCGTAAGGATGTTCCGCGCGACGTAGTTTATCGTAAGCGTGCGGTGGAGATCGAACCCTCGCATACGGTGAACTGATGTCGTCCGCTTGGCTGATGGAACTGTGCTGCGAAACACTGGCCTGCTTCTTCATACTGGATGTGGCTGAAATTAAGTCGACTATTAAACCCTTTCGTCCATTAAATAACCTCTCACAACTTACGACTTCTTCCTTGGGGAAGATCCTGAACCTTGTCACCAACAGTGGCGTACAGTTCGGAATTATTATCGCCAGCCGGTTCCACCACCGGAATATCCGGCAAACTTCGGTGCGGTGCATTGGAAGCCCTTGAAAGCACATGAATAATCACATTAGACAAATGAAACAATGCCGAAGCTTCAATTAAAGCAAATTTCAATCGGAATCCAATCAAAACGAAACTACATTAATACGTATTCACACGCCAATGCCTATTTAAATAGCAAACAAAAACAGAAACAGAACAACCTTTTACTAATGCTTTCCGGTTCGCTGCGATCTGGTTGGTCGGTTGCGGACCCCAATCCGGCGCCACCGCTTTCGCCACCCACCGTCGTTCCCTGGCTGGTGAGAGTGTCATCCGGGTTGGTTAGCTTTACCATACCTTCCAAGCCGAGCAGGTCATTTCTGACGGGCAGGTGGCCGTTCGGTAAACAGGAAATGAGGCAGTGATATTTGGTAGTAGTAGTAGTAGGAAGGTGTAAATAGTACACACGGCACACGGACACAGTAAAACAAACACGTGACAAATAGAGATGCATGGTTGGGAAAGTGAAGAAAAATATCAATTAATACAGTTATACAACTAATTTGGGAGGAAGAACGGGGTTGGACGGGGACGAGGTTGTGCGGATGGGTTGAGTGAGTTGCGTGAATTTTTAAACACTACTTGAGCATCGTTGTCAAATTATCATATCGATTCAAAACAAACCTGCGGCATCGAAACATTAAGTAGAACTAGATCGCGGGCCACATTATGGAAATACGTTGAAACGTTTTCAAACTAGAAATGAATGCTTTAGACAGCACAAATGAGGAATCTACTTTAAAAGAGGAGAGGAAAACAGCTGCCATGGATTCTAATTGAAAAATCACAACGGGGTGTTAACTAATCGCGTATTCACTTCGTTCGTACAAGCTGAATGAGAAATAGGCACATGGATGAGTCACGTGAAAGGGGAGGGATGAATGTGATGATATTGGAGGAGAAATGGGAAAAAAGGGTTTTTGGGGGGATTTGATTATGAGACTGGGGTGGTAGTGTTTGGTGGTTTTTTTTTTTTTTTGGGGAGAAAGAAGAATGCTAAGATGGAACAGTTGGTACAAATATTTTTTTCATTTCAGTGTCCTTTTCAAAAATTAAAATCGGTCCCTTTCGAATGAGCACTCCCCAGTAAACGGGTTGACAGATCTTGTCATACTTATGCCGTTCCCTCGTACTGCAAACAAAGACCAAAGTACCTTGAGAACAAGGCAAAGCATATTGCCAGCTGTCATATTATTCTCACATACACGCTCATTCGATCTTACTCAATGTTGAGTAGCTTTTACTCAATTTTACTAAATATATCTAAAACGTCAAACGCTGAGTAGTCCAATTTATAAATTTGATTGTTTGATTGTTGATTGTTATTCAAAACACATGCGCCAAACTCAATTTTGAGATAGCTACATATTATTTTTTTCAATAATTTAAAATGGGTCGGATAACGTCTTTGTCAATTTGCGCTTCGGAAGTTAATTTAAAATCTAATTCGTTTTCGAAAAATAATTACCAGTCACGACATGGAGCAGATAGCAGCCACTTTAGATGCGGAAACGTATCTTAAAAAAGCTAAGCTGTTTTATCTTGACTGGGATTCGTTGATTTTTAATAGTATATTACATTACATATAAACCAAACATTTTCGAAACTCTTTCTGGCGTATGAATCGAAACCAGACTTATTGGCAAAATGGCTATTATACAATGTGGTTGAATTTCTTAGTGTTGAAAAAGGTAAGCAAGCATTTCATCGCCCTTGCCTTGTCGTTTGATTTTACAAATGTAATTTTCGATCCACCAACTCTTTACTATTAAAACATAATATACATATTATACTTACATATTACAGAGCATACTCGGGCACTACTGCGGATCAACGGCGAAATAAAAAAAGCGGAACGAAAAAAGACTCATTTATATACATTTTTGTTTTAATGTTTATAAGTTAGTTCAACTCGAAACTAAATAAATTTCAGGATTAGGGGATTATTTTACTATCGTAAAGGTTTGGTCTGAAAAACGCAAATTGAAGTTTTCCGATTTTCAAGAACCTCACTAAATTCAAATATTCATAACTCAAGAACGCTTCATCGTAGAACAATTTTTTTTTCCAAACTTCAGTGAAATTTTCTCAATCGTTCGGAAAATATAATCATAAAAAAATCCTGCAAAATTTTCCACCGTGGAGGAAAATTTCTTGGATAAGGCCAGTATTCAGCTCAAAAGTAATGTGCATTAGCATAGGACAAGTAATGGTCAAGAAATGCTTTTACTGTCGAGATTTCTTTTTTTGTTGTTGGGGTGAAGAACCACTGCGTCCACTGAATTGAACTTTTTTAGTAAATTTCTTACCTTGTATGCAGTTGAAAAGTAGGGAAAACTGAAGACGGTTACATAACGTCAGTACCGTCTGCTCATGTAGACTAAATGGGGCTGTCTCTTTTTCTCGTGGAATAATATTCCGTTCGATTACTTTGCAAGGAAGATTGACATTTCACCCATACTGGAGCAATTGTCGAAATTACTTTCAGTAAAAATGGCAAGAATTACTTCTGGTCTCTACTTGCCAGCTTCATACAGGGCTATAAGCCGGAAAAAATGAATTTTATGAATTATGGGAAATTAAAAATAAAATATTTTCTTGTTCGTTAACTCTTTTAATGCTTTTTTTTTCGAGTAATGCTCGAAAAACAATGGGCTCGACCCTCGTTTTAATACCAAAATAAAAATAAAACGGGGATTACTCAAATTGAGTTTTGTCAATGAAACTCAATTTAGTGTACGTTCGGTTTTAACGTTTTTGAGTTAATGTTACTCAAATGTGAGTGAAACCGGATGACAAACAAACATCCATGTTTGTAATGAGACACCGCGAAGTTCCTTCTAGTTGTATAAATTTTATCTAATTTTCGAGTTTATATCGTTGTGGATCTTCCTGAAACACTGATTCTAGCCAGGCTTCAGGTGAAATTAAACAATATGATAATCATAATCATAAAAATTAAATTCTTAAGTTTTTGCGTACGCATGCAGATTTTATTACAATAATAAAATTGGTATACTTTAACTTTATTTAAAAAAAAAAGCTTTTTCATAAAATTATTCAGAAAAAATGCCTGAATAAGTGTTATACTCAAAATTGAGAAACAATCATCATCGCGTTTTCGAACACCTCAAATATCAGCGCTAATTGACTCAAAAATATTCAGTAATAACGTATTCATCCAATCAATTTGTATACTTAAGTAACGTACAAGAGTTACTTAATACCTACATGCAGAAATTCAACCAAGAAACATGCGTTTGGCTGGCTTTTGAATCGAAACTGCTTAAATTTCATGCATTTCTGAAGACATTTCATAACTTTTTTTTTGCTTTTGTCTTTTACGTACCACTACATAAACATTGCAGCGACTATAATACCTTGTACTTGATATACGTTGGAAACGTACATCACACTGACGTTTCTTTTTGTCAATCTTGACAATTCAAGATGTGTTCAAAAATTACGATACATGAAATGAAAGGGACCAAGGGCCAATCACAAATTACGTTTGCGATTTCTGAAAAGCACACGAGTATGTAATCGTTTATCGTTGCTCTATGAGGGGGTAAAGTATGGTGATTTTGTGTGATATGGGGGGGGGGTGGGGGGGAATTGTGTGTGGTGGTGTAAATGGTGGGATTCATTTCTATGCGCTGGATAAAGGCCTTTAAACGCCAAAAAGGTCTGTAAGGCAAATTTAAAGTTAATACCTAGGATACACATTGGACAGAGAGCTAAGACACCGTAAACACATTGAAAACGTTAGAGACAAAGCGGGAATGAAAATAGGACTGTTGAAGCTGCTTTCGAAGAAATCGGGAGGATCAAACCCGGAGACCTTGATCAAGATAGAGAACGCTATCATCAGAAGCAGGATGGAGTACGGAGCGGCTATAAAGGGTGTCCACGATGAAATTGCCACACACAAAATTGATTCGCAAAATTCGAGTTTTCATCCGATTGCCATCAAATTTTCAGGGATTGAGAAATAACTATTAAACTTCATTTTACCTTTTTACTCGTATTTTATTTACAGTCCATACGCAAATGCCCGCACCTTGGCCTTAACCCCAGCCATAAGATTCTGCACAACCTGTGAATCAACCGTTTTTTGCATGTAAACCCATACTTTCTTCAGTTCCTCGACTGTCTTCACTACCTTAGGTCGTTTAAGAAGGTGCTGCTCCATAATCGCCCAGTACTTCTCGATGGGGCGGAGCTCCGGAGTGTTGGGAGGGTTGAACATTTTCGGCACGAAATTGACCTTATTGTTCGCATACCACTTCAGCACGTCCTTGGAGTAGTGGCATGAGGCCAAATCCGGCCAGAAGATTGTTGGGACGTTGTGGGCCTTCAGGAGAGGAAGCAGCCGCTTCTGGAGGCACTCTTTTATGTACACCTGTCCGTTCATCGTGTCCTGGGTCACGAAAGGTGCACTCCGCTTCCCGCACGTGCAGATGGCTTGCCAAACCAGGAATTTCTTCGCAAATTTGGACATCTTCTGAGTGCGGACATGCTCCGGAACGCTGAACTTATCCTTGGCCGTGAAAAACAGGTTGCCGGGGATCTGTTTGAAGTCGGCCTTCACATATGTTTCGTCGTCCATGATGCAGCATTCAACTTTCGTCAGCATGTTAAGGTACAACTTCCTGGCACGGGTTTTGGCGGACTTGTTCTGCTTCTCGTCGCGATTAGGGGCCTTTTGTACCTTGAACGTTCGAAGCCCAGCCTTAGTTTTGGCCTTCTGGACAAAACTTCGGCTTAGGTGCAGCTTCTTAGGCGCATCCCGAACGGAGGCGTTCGGATTTCGGTTGAAGGCCACAACTACGCGGTTGTGATTTTTGGTGTTGTACGGAATACTTTTTCCTTCACTTCTGGGCTTTCGATCGGTGGTCAACCGTTCCTCGAACCGCTTAATCACTCGCGACACCGTGGAATTCGCGATTCCCAACGTTTTAGCGATGGAACGATGCGAGAGATCCTTGTTCTCGTGATGAATGCGCAAGATTTTATCACGCACGAGCTGTTCTTTCGACTCCATTTCCGCGAGTTTTGATCACAGGACTTGCAGGATGTAAATAATGCACTATGAACTAAATCCACCCAAATTTTCATTAAATTCTACCCAACGGTTAAAAAGTTAGAGCAATTTCATAGTGTGGCAATTTCATCGTGGACACCCTTTTTGGGAGGGGAAGGCAAGGGGAAAATCAAAATACGCAGCACTCCCATACACGTGATGTTGGCGGAATCGGGACAAATACCCATGCAACACAGGGTTGAGTCCTTAACGGGCTACATACTTCAAAACCCCCTTAATGAAGTTCATCAGTGAAACACTAAACAAAGAAATGGGGAACGGATCGTTCCTAACGGAGACAGCCGATAAACACGTGGATCTGCTGTTCCAGGTACACCCCGCAGACAAGGAGTTGGCACTACGAAAACGAATGCGCTACGTTCCGAAGCTGGAGCTGGATAGGGTGGTATTCCCTACACTGGGAGAACCAACCTTCAAAAAAGAAAGTAAAAGTCAAGCCGTCTGGCAATGCCTATTCGAAGAGACAGTTCAAACGAAGTACAAGGACTTTCACAGGATCTTCACGGACGGATCAAAAACCATAGGAGGCACAGCTTTTGCGGTGGTGAACGAAACAGAAGGATCCAGCTTAGCTGAGAACATCAACAACAACTTCACCATAACCAATGCAGAACTTCTCGCTATACTGAAGGCCATTGAGCAGGTTAAATTAAACGGATATAAAACGTCAGCAATCTTCACCGATTCACGCAGCGCGTGCGAAATGTTAATGAATGAAAAGAATCTGGAGACGAACTACTTGGTCTGGGAAATCTTCAAGGAACTACAAGAAGCGGATCAAATCAAAATCAAAGTGCAATGGATTCCGAGCCACATGGGAATCGACGGGAATGAGAAGGTGGACAAACTAGCCTTCGAATAAACCAAAGAGAGGCAATCCTTCTTCAATGGAATTACCCTAGACGATGCTATTCTGGTGAGTAATCGAGAAATATGGGAAGACTGGACAAGACACTTTAAAGAAAAGTCGCTGGCTAAAGGAAGATGGCATTCCGGCATAACGGATAATCCAGGAAGAAAAGTATGGTTCAAAGACGTTAACCTAAATCCAGATGAAATCAGAACGATAAGTCGACTGAGAAGTGGACACATGCTAACGAAAAATAGACTAGTCACTTGGGGCTGGGAAAGTGACGACCTATGCGAGTGGTGTGAAGAGGTCGAAAACGTAATCAGAAGCAACTTTGAAGTCCTCGAATACATGAAGCCGTTGGAAGTGATACTCGATGAGAAATGTGAAGAAGAATTGAAACAAGTGACGAAATTCCTAAAGGAAGCTAAAATTCGGATATAAGGAAAGCCAACATGAACGAAGAAAACCACTTAATTCACACACAGAGAGGAATTTGATAGTCAATTTTACCATTATAGGGGGTTAGGATGACTATTGCAGTATAGTGATTTTGAACCAACTAAAACATGGTCAAAACGACCAGTAAAAATAGTTGAATTTTGGGGTTGTAGGGGGTTTTGTTTTTTTGTTTTGCAACCGTGGCGAGTTGGACCAACAATGGTCCGCGCCAGTCGAGAAAGACAAGTCCAAATAAAAAAAAAATTAAAGTTAACCCAAAAGCGGGCCGACAGTGAGCCTACAAGTTTTTTTTTTGCCACAGGCCAACTGAGTTGACAGTATAAGGAAAGAGAAGAAGATAGAAAATTATGTCAATGCAGATAAGAAAAAAAATGAGTGTTCTTTGTCAGTTGAACAGTTAAAAATAATTTAACGTAACTATGAGTAATTTTTTTTGGGACCTCAACCAAATTTTCCCGGAATTTCAAATTTTTCATGGAATTCCCGGGTTTTTCCCGGTGATTTCAAATTCACGGGTTTTCCCGGTTTTTCCAAAATTCCCGGTGGGTGGCCACCCTGAACATCGTCTCATGTTCTATGCTAATATTAAAAATGTTCCGACATGTCACACCTACAAGTGATCTGCGTAAGCCCCCCATTTTGTTCAGGCCTTAACAATGACATGACGAATGTCATCACTTGCTCCTACTTGACTTCCGCCTCGACCAGCCTGGCGGAACGCTGGCAATTACTGAATCAAAGGGCAGTTCAATCAAAGATAACAATCATACGTTTATGGCATCAAAAACAAGAGAGAGAGAGAAGAAAAGAAAAAAGAAATTAGAAATTACATTTACACAGTGTGTCACAAAAATGTCAATCCCTGGCATGATTGGATCTATTGATCATTACATAGTTGGAAAGTCTCTTTGTAACTATGTTGAGCGTTTTGAAATTCTGTGCAATCTCAATAAAGTAACTGTTGAAACGAAAAGAACATGGTTCATTTCACTTTAGAAATTAAGCTATTATTTCCGTATCAAGAGGTAAACACAAATGCCTATGACGATATCATCAACAAATTGAAAACTAGTTTCGATAAAACTGATCCAATTTTGATGAAACGTTATCATTTTTACAATCGAGCACAAGGGACAAATGAAACTGGTGAAAATTGCGTTCTTGCAATCAAACTTCTTGCTGAAGGTTGTAATTTTAAAGATTTTAAAAACGGAGCCATAAGAGATAAGCTGATTTTGGGTTTAAGGGACAGTTACTTGCAAAAGAAGTTGTTGATGGAAGACGAGATTGAATTAGCTACTGTGGAAAAGACAACTATAGACAAGTGCTCTGAATTGGCTGCCAAGCAACGCAAAGCTATACGTGACAGTAACGAAGCAAGTTCAAGTATTTTGTCAATTAAGCACCGATTGGGGAAAACAAACCGAGAATCAATGGAAAATCAAGGCAGTTGGCCTAGAAGATTTAGGTCTAGAAGTAGAAGCAACAGTAGAGAGCGGGAATACAAAAAGGAAGGGTATGGTAATTATAGATACGGTAGTGACAAAAGGCGTGATGGGCGTAATTGGACCAATCATTATAACGCTGTGTGTAACTAAAGGGTGTTTCGATCAAAATTTGGTCAACTTAAACTTGACGCATTTTCTTTCATCGTGCATTAAAAAAAATTGCACACCCCTCATTTTGAAGATGTGTGCGTGTCTCTATTTTGATTTTGAGATTAGCACTTCAGTTATCAAAATGTCGTCGAAGGAAGAGAAGCAACGCATCAAAATTATGCACGTGTATGGCGAAAATCCAAACTACTCTCACGCCAAGTTGGCGAAATTGTTGAATGTGGCTAAATCAACTGTTACCAACGTATTAAAAGTGTTCGGTGAACGTTTATCGACAGCCAGGAAAGCTGGATCGGGGGGAAATCGAAAGCAGGAGGCCACAGCGACGACAAAACGAGCTGCCCGCTGTTTCGAGCGGAACCCCAACCTCTCCGTCCGAGATGTTGCAAAGAAGCTGGGAGTGGCGCCTTCAACCGTGGATAGAGCTAAAAAACGAGCTGGACTATCGACTTACAAGAAAGTGGTGACTCCAAATCGCGACGATAAACAAAACACGTCGGCTAAAGCACGATCGCGAAAGTTGTATACTACGATGCTGACGGAGTATGATTGCGTGGTACAGGACGATGAAACTTACGTCAAGGCAGACTTTAAACAGCTTCCTGAAAAAAGGCCATGGAGTGCTATGCTGCCAGCAACGTTCAAGTGGTGCCCAGTGACAAGAACCCTTCCAACACGCCAGAGCTCCGCCCAATCGAACAATATTGGGCCATCGTCAAGCGGAACCTTAAGAAGACTCAAAAGCTGTTGTGAGCGAGAAACAGTTCAAGGCAAACTGGCATTCTGCGGCGAATAAAGTGGACAAGGAGACTTCATAAAATCTTATGGCCGGTGTTAAACGAAAGACCCGGCAATTCGCATTCGGTAAAAAGGAAGCTTAGCTGAATATTTCTCCTGTATTCTGTATTAACTGAACTTGAAAAAGAAAACGAATTTGACTTATTAATAAAAACTTTGATCGACTCACACACATTACTGTTTGACCAAATTTTGATCGGAACACCCTTTATTGCAAGCGCAAAGGGCACATCCGTAAATATTGTAGATTGTTGAATAAGAATTCAGTAAAATTGGTCGAAGAACAGGAAAGCACAAATACAGAATCTTTAGATAAGTTTAAAAGAATGCGACTACAAGAATCTAGTGATGAATCTGACATTAACTGCATGAAGATTGAAAGCGTGAATAGTGTAACAGATCCTTGTTTGGTAAAGGTACATTTTGAGGGACAGATTTTATGGATGGAAGTTACAGTAATCAATGAAGAATTATACGAAAAGCTATTTAGTTCTATTTCTATCAGATTATGCGCGAAAAGACTGGCAGTAGTAAATGGCGACAGATTGGCGATAGTTGGACAAATTTCAGTTAAAGTAACTCTGAACAGCTACAGTAGTTTAGAAAAAATAATAATACTGAAATGCTCGTCAAATTTTGCGCCCCTTTTAGGCAGAGATTGGCTAGAGAAGTTGTATCCCGATTGGAAAAAAATCTTTCTAGTTCCGGAATCTGTTAAAAATTTGAGCTTTGACAAGGCGCAGGGGGAAACAATCGGTACGATCAAGCAAAACTATAGTAAGGTTTTTACTAAAGATTTTTCTGAACCCATTGAGGGAGAATTGAAATTCAAATCAGACCAGCCTATTTTTAGAAAAGCATATCATGTTCCGTACAAAGTCAAAGAAAAATTCTCGGCGCTTTTGAGTATGTTGGAACATCAAGGAGTAATCACTCTCATAAAAGCAAGCGAATGGGCATCACCGGTGATCGCAATTCCGAAGAAGGGTGGGGAAATAAGAATGATATCGGTGGGAACACACGTTACAACGGCTCACAAAAATCAACTAAAGTTGGTGTATACGCTAAAACTACGGTCGAAGATGTACGTCACCTTGATGGTTTCCTTGGGTTTCCGAATATACCATTGGCTGTGGAGGAAAGAAAGCAGCCCAGTAAGAGATTTCTGCAAGCAAGGAGTCCAATCGTAACACGATCAAGAGTAGCCTTGTCTGGAAACGACAGTTCGAATTATTTGGAAAATAATTTGTAAAGCTTGAACAGTGTAACATGAAGATGTTGTCGAATAATTTTGAAATTATTGAATTCAAGGGCAGAAAATGCATTCAAATAAAGGTGTTTTTTTTAGTTATTTTAAATTCAAGAATGAATTTACTTAAGGAAAGAGAATTGTTATATTCTATGAATTCATTCATAACTTACCGTAAAGATAAATCAAATCAATTGACTGCGAGAATTTATATCAGTGTATATATATCGTTCATTGTATGAGACCTTCTCAAGACGAAAATATAAAGAGACAGAGAGTCTGTTCAGAGCCGTTTACCGTGGCGGAGGCTGATGAAGTTTTCTGGTGTTAATTTGCACATTATTTGAAAGAATACGTTCAATACTAAAGTGATTTATTGTTTCTTACTCAGTTAAAGTAATCCTACAGGTACAAGAGGTCAAACACGAGCCAAAAACAGCCAAACCACCAAACTGTCCAGAACTTCGCCCAATAGAGAAGTACTGGGCTCTAGTTAAGCGGAAACTCTTCGAAACTAAGAAGAAAGCAAATGGTACCGATGATTTCAAGAGAAGATGGAGAATCGTCACGGCGGGCGTATCTGAGGATACCGTACGGAACCTGATGGCGGGTGTACCACAGAAAGTTCGAGAATTTTACAACAAGAAGGATTAACATCTTAATCAACTGTTTCTAATGTAGATATAACTCTGTTATTGTGAAATAAACAATCGGTTTTGTTGAATTATTTGTAAATTTTTTTGCTGCTATTATTTTGGTGTCCGAAATTTAACGTGGACAGGCTTTAGTGAAAGAAGGGTAACAAACAATAAATCCGCAAGTTAAGCACAATGAACACAAAATGCATTTATTTACCCTAAAATTGCATCCACGGGGTCATGCAGTTGTAGGTGTGATGCCGAGCAATTCAAAGAAGAAATCTGATGCCACTCAATCTACACCGCTATTGTGAAGGGAAGTAGAAATCCGAAAATCTGCTCAGGTGAACTCACGCTTGCTCAAGTGTTGGATTTATGTATGGAAGGGAAGGAAGGGATTGGAGGGGATAAACAAAATTAGATCATCACTCGCTACAACAATGTACACCTACGACAGCGTAAACAAAACCACACTAGAAGTACTTTGGCCATCGATCGTAGGACGAACAGAGACGCACTTACTTGATCTCCTGCTTCCGGCAGCAGAGACACGAGGCCAGGGTCGTGACCAGTGTTACCATTACGACTACCGACAGGGTGCAGTAGATCCAGAAGCTGCTCACAGCGTATTCCGCCAGCTGCAGCATCCCTTCTGCTGTTGTCGCACTATTGGCACTTGCGGGAATAACTTTTTGCTCCGTTTTGCTTCAAGCTTCAGAGAGCTCAACACTTTCCGGCTGTTGGGTTCGACTCACGGTCGGATGGTTCCTCCACGGCGACGGCGGAGTTGACAGTACACATCGGAACTGCCGCGGTGGATTGCATTGGTCCGGTTTCACTTCACTACTATATTATCTTTCTTCTCTGTTATTTAGCTGATGATGGTAGTGGATAGTCACTTTGTGCTAGCACTGAACGGAGATGATTCACAACTGAGCGGAATGATGAGGCAATCTAGTGCTATAGATCCGGGAAAATCACACAACCTCTCCACTCACAAATTCCTGTTGATTCAGCGGCATGAATGAGTAAAAGATGGCTTGTGTTTTACTTATGATAAAGCGAACATTTGGGTGCACTTTGTCTCGCATCCCTAGATTAGCATCAACAGTTATAGACAAGGCCCCCTTCTGAGAAAGTGCTGCCGTTCGGTTTTTAATTATTCAAAATAATTAAAATTTGGAAATCCCCCAAAACATTCCAGACTTTAGTTTACCTTCAATAATCCACAAACTGGCAGCACCACAATCCGAAATGGCAATGTTCCAACACCATTGAAAAGGTATTCGTTTCGCACAAACCAGGGAGGCACGATGGCCCCTTCTCTGCTTCCTCATCGATCAGAGGCCATCAACTCCAAAACTAATACTCGCATTGTTATGCTGTGCGGAAGGAAAAGGCCACAGCCAAAGCAAAACAAAATTTACAACCCGCTCTCAATGCTGTTGCTGTTGCTGTACGTCCGTTCCCGTAGTAATACCTTTACGTGGGGTTCACTCACTCAGTTGTAAAAGGCAATCTTTCCTCCTCCGATCTACTACTGCTCTGTTGTTGTTTAGGAGAGTTGTTTTTGGAAACGAAACGAAGGCGCGACGACGACGACGGCGGGTGAAACCTTCCTCCAAACCGAAACCAAAGTTGCTCTCAAACTTGTTGGTTGCTGCTTGTTAGGTTGTGCGCCTTTATTGCTGTGCTGGGGCGTTTCGCTGCCGTTGTCGTGAAAGAGAAAGGCCGTTCGTTTCGTCCGCGCGCCAACTACCTTCAACACACCAACCTTCCCGTCGTTGTTGTTGCTACCTCCATTGGCATTGCATGGCAATGATGCAGTCGATGAATGGAGAAAAAATAAATCTAGCTCAACTATTTGTCTTCACCTTTTCTGATCCGCGCTCACCGAGTAACAAACACAAAACACTCGCGAGCTCACTCTCACAAGCCTCCCCCTTTTCCTTTGGGAGTTTGGATAGGATTGGATTTGCCACCGTCTTGTACAAACACACACCGTTGATTGTTTCTCTCGCGGTACCTTCGCGTACCCTATCCGAAAGGCGCGCACGAGTGGCCAGCGCGGGGTGCAGTATTAACACACAATCGTCGATTTTTTTTATACACTACACTGGCTTTTCGCTTTTTTGTTGCCCTCTTCCACCCAGGCTGAAAACTCTCTCTCGTCACTTTTTTTTTATGCACCTTTGCACTGCTGGAACCGGGATTTCAATGCACTTTTTCGTCTGGATACTCGCCGGAATTCACTCGAATATGCAGTGTAACCGGGAAGAAACGCTAGCCCCTACACGGGCAGCACATTTCCACAATGGTTTACACGAAATTCCGGAGATTTCCGTGGAAAAGTAATGCTTCCTGCTTGCCCGACGACGAACGGAGTGAAACGCGATCATGGGAAATCGAAAAAACATTAGACGAAATGCCTTGACGTTTCACTCCAAATCCATCCGCCAAGTAGCCAACAAAACGAAGAGAGAGCGAGAGCGAAGAATCGACCAAGGATGGTTTAGCGTGAGGTGATCCGTAATGCAAATCCAAAACAAACGGTCATTGTACTAAAAATAATTCATTCCAACACATACACAGAGGGGAATTTCATTGGCATTTTTACCATTATGAGCCTGTGCACGCTGGTCGGTATCGTGTTCAAACGAAATTTCTTTTTCTATCCCAAACCCATGTTAAATTCCGTTTACTAAAACGGAAAAGTAAAGAAACGAAAACAAATTTCTGCAGCAGTATCCACCTGAAAAAGGTCGGTATCGTGTTCGAAAGAAATTTCTTTTTCTATCTCAATCCCATGTTAAATTCCGTTTACTGAAACGGAAAATTAAAGAATCGAAAAGAAATTTCTGCAGCAGTATCCACCTGAAAAGAACGAAAAATAAAATTGGAATTTGTAAGGTTTCCACGCAAACTAATGGGAGCTATCACTTTTACTTTCGGAAAAATATTCCGCTCGATTATTCCGTAAGTGAAGGTGAAATTTCGTTCCATGCAGATCAATTGTCAAAATTCCGCTTGGTAATATTGAACAAAATTCCGTAACCTCTCTACTTTTTAGGTCGATACTGGCCTATAATTGTTTTGTCTTTTTGACTTTTACAATGAGCCGTGTTTTGGTGTTGTCTCACTCACTCTCACAGGACGCTTGAAAACATGGCTCACATTAAAAGTAATTTTTTGTATAGCGTGCACAGGCTCATTAGGGATCACGCTGACTATGACAGGATAGTGATTTTTAACCGACCATGAATCATGGTCAAACTTCACACATAGAAAATAACACCGAGCTCGATTTAATTTTCTACCGAACCACATCAGTTACCAAGAAGAACCCGAATAAATCGTTCATACATACGGTTCGGGTGTATTTTTTTGAGTCAAACCCGAATTTCGGTTACTATATCATATGCCATATCATTGTTTTTTTTTGCTTAGAAAAAGAAATTTCTTTCGAACTCGATACCGACCTTAAGAAAAACAAAACTGTCCTTTTTAGCGTTACATCAAGTGATACTCAACTCAATTTATGTATAAGATGAATCAACTTAATTGTTGAGTTGATCAACTTTTTACGAAAATTTAGTAACATTTCCGTGTGAAAAAGGGGTAGTACAATTCTGCCTAGTCTCTGAGTAAAATGAAACGAAGGAGTAATGGCTGGCCCACAATTGATACGTTGCGGATGCGTTGACGTAAATTTGACAGAAAACCTATGGGAAAACTGTCAAATCCACGCAAACGCATCCGCAACGTATCAATTGTGGGCCAGCCATAATGTCTGGGCCAAAAATGAAACGTTGCGGATGCTTTACGTTAATTTGACAGTTTTCCCATGCGTGTTCTATCAAATTTACGTCAACGGAATGCAAACGTATCTATTGTGGGCAAGCCTTAAGGAATAAGCCCACGGAGCTTCAGATGATTCACTGCATGCAAATTGATAAAGTGTGGTTCCCTGTAATATCATTTTAGTAGCGTGTTGTTGAGCGTGTTTTCTTTTCAAGTTATTTTTGAAGCGTTTGTTCATTCGAGAAATATTTAAAATGCCTCCAACTTCGTTGAATGATTGAATGACGAGCGGATATCCTCGATACACTTAAAATTTCAACAGCTAGTGACTGCGGCATCGGGTTGACGCCCTAAGCATTAGAAGATCCACGCGGATCGTTTTTGGAGCAGTTGAATTGCTACCTATCGATTAGAGTTGATCAGTAGCTGCAAGTGGAGGGATAGCAGGAACTTCCACCATGTCCATGATCTAGTGATGATTGTGGGCGTACACGCTCAAAACTGCCTCTCTTTCATTTGTATCACTGTCTTTTTCTCACGGAAAAGCTACTCAATGTTCGTAAAAAGTGGAACAATCCAATTTATGAGTGATTCAACTTTTACGAAAATTGAGTAACTTTTCCGTGAGAAAAAAAAGTCAGTGATACTAATGAAAGAGAGGCACTTTTGAGCGTGTAGCACTGTCTGTAACTTCGTTTGTACTAATTATTATTCGATTCAATAAGGAATTTCGAAGTACACCATTGCCTTTCACGCTAGTCAGTCTATAGACTATAGACTATTGTCACCGCGTGCCAATTAATTTCGATCTAGCATTAAGAGGATATAAGCCATCCATATCGTCATAGAAGAGTATCCCGGCGTGGACTCTAAATTTAAGGATAAGAAATGAAAAGCAGGACGAAAAGAAATGGTTGGAGTTTACATAATAAGCTACATCACTCGGGCAAGAACGCTTCACGCTCCCGAGATAAGAAAACACGCCCACGCTAATGGGCAGGCGCGATTATGTTAAGCATATCCTTTCTCTGTTTGGCCTTAAGCCAAGGATATGACCTAAGTAGGAAACAGCACAAATGTTGCAATTTATCTTGAGTTCCCTTTCAGACCCGATTTACGAATTAGAGACAAATATATGTACAAGCATAAAGAAAATTCCCAGGTCTGGAAGAGAAAAAGAATGGGGGGGTAAAAAAAACTTGGTCACCTCTATGAAGGAGGAAGGTGGCGTCAGAAAAAAAAAAATTAATGCATTAGTGGGGGGGGAAGAAGATGAAAAAAAAATAAGAATTTTTGTTGTTTTTTTTGTTATTAATAGTGAGTGGAATTCGTACATATATAATTTTTGTAGTATTTTGAATAAGTGGGGGAGGGATGTAGTAAATTGGATTGTGTTTGGTGGGGGGGGGGGGGGGGGGGGGGGGAGTGAGGAGGGGGTCGGGGGGGGGGGGCGGGTTCTGGGTGGTGGGGGGGGTGGTCGGTGCCAAGTAGCACACAAAACATCTTTAATATTCAATACCATGTTTTCATGTTTCATTTTAGTAAATTTGCAGTAACAAAAAGCATATTTTGTTACAACAGAGTGTATTTCACGTATACGATGTACTAGATACTTCATTGGTGTTGCTCAAATGGTTTGCCAAGACGATTCAAAACAAACATTGGAGTTAGTCGAGACCTGTTTGTCTTTGTAAACTTGCAGCTAAGTAAACTTTATCATGACGTTGCATACTTTATATTTTCCAGTGTATGTGATGTTTATTATGGAGTAATTTTGACCTCCAGTGCAACATAACAAATAAGGTACACTCTTGTTCCAATGAAGCTTTCTGATACTTAAGGTTTTCAAAATGCGTTTTTTGAGCCACATGCGCAACGTAATGAGAACGCAATATAAAGTCAATGAATAATGTTACGTTCTAGCAACGTTAAATTGCACATTACCACAACAGTGATGACAATTGAAATATATCCAAATGAAATGTACACTACCGATCACATGTGTTTTGATATAGTAAGGGGATGTAATGTTAGTCTAGCTCCTTCATTCGGCGTACGTATCAAATATGGCATTAATTCAGCGAAAATCAACAAAATTATGTTGCTATCAAGATGGCGGATTTAATTCCAAGCAATTAAGACATTATTAATCAACTTACTGTTGTTCATTTCTGTGTATTTTCTGATTTTCTTAACTTTTAAGGCAACATGATTTCACTGGTTAAGCTGAACAGATTATCTCTATGATTTTCGAATGATCAAAATTTGGCTAACTTGAACCGATAAACCAAATAATGCAGTCTAGATGTACAGAAAATAGTCACACGCTATAAACTACTGTTCAATATAGATCAATATAATGTTCAAATAGATAAAATAACAATGAATGACTACTGTTCAATGAAATGTTCAAATCGATAAAATAACAATGCTTTAACGAGAAAACCGTGGACCCAATGTTAGGGACATATTTTTTTCTTTGTACCCAACTATGGCCTGTTGTCTGAATTACTTAGTACAAATGTTGTTATTGGTAAAATGGCTCATCTAAACACAAACCAAAGGTACAAACCGTGTGCAGAGTGAATTGTATGTGATAATCTCTTAGGTGTTTCAAAGTAGTTTTAGCTTAATTTATTTTGTCAAATTTTTTGTTGGAAAAGGCGAATACAGCTGAAAATGCCTGAAATCGTTAAATCAGGAGAAAAAAAAAACGTACGAAGACTGCACTTAATAAAAAATCGATCGAATGGGACGAAGTTGCATCCATGAATAGACCGAATATGATGCTTATAGACCGACATTAAATCCATATCCCTCGAAAGTTTCTGACTTTATGGATTGAGTTGTGTAGCTTTTCGTGATACATACTACCAAACGTTTTATTAAACGTATCTAAGCAAGTGTATAACTAGCTACATATAGTTTACAGCTAAAATATGTCATCTCTAATTGCACAATTAATTGACTTTAAGTTCTACACAAAAACATGTTTGAAACGTTTTGATATTTTCCACTGATGATAGGATAACTTCACTTAGAAACAGTTGTGTCTAAAGAAACCGAAATAACACATTTTATTTTATATTATAATAGCATTGGAAATTTTTAGTAATGAAGTAACATAGTAAAAGGGGAAGGTGCTCTCATGTGGGTCAATAGTTTGAGAATTCAGCCTATGCTTAAAATTCGAAGTAAACATTGATTCACTATTTTTACCCTGAAATCAACAATATAAAGTAGTATGGTCTCACTGGCAAAACAATATACAGCCATTCCATAAAATACCGATAAAGTGGGTCTCAGAATTTCGTGAAAACAAGTAGTCTCTATTTCACAACGTTTCTGTTCACAATACATTAGACATGTATTTATTTTCATTTTTGCATTAGGGTGATCATTTCCATGTTAGGGCGGTTTCAAAAATAGATTTTTTTTAGTTTTCCCGAAAATCACTTTTTTCAAGAAATTATAACTTTCGAATCACTGAACCGATTTCAAATGTTAAAACACCAATTAAACGCTAATCAAACATACTCTGAAGAACATATGAAGGTATTGCAAGAAAAAGGTGCAAGGTGAACTTGGGAACAATGGGGTTCTAAAGCGGTGAACCAATTTTAAATCACTAGTTTCTTATTGATTATTGGTATACTCACCTCAAGTGTGCTTAACCAGTTACAGACGGCTAACTCCATGCAAAATGATGAATATTTTGTGGTTCTCGGTAATAGCATTTGAGGAGCGTCTAGTCTTTTTTTTTTGTAGCTATTTTCCGTCACTCACCACCAGATGCACTAGATTTTGTTTTGTATTCCGTTTTGAAAAAAATGACCGTGGCTCTTGTACAGCTTTTTCTAAAGGATTGGTTTTGGTTTTTCCATTATTAAAACTATAAAAGGCCTTCAGGCTGAATGGTTGAAAGGCAAAGAATAACCTCAGTATATTCGAATTGTTCAATGGCAAGAGCATGACAAAAGTTGAAGCCCGCTGTGTAGATCTCAAGGCTTTCTGTAAATTTCAAAATTCAAATTTAAAGCTGCGAAAATCACAGGCGAGTCCTAACCCTCCAAATATTGTCATTTGCCAACTAAATCAAACTCCTTATAATAACGATAATGCTACATTAAAAAGGCGATTTGACGATATCGCACGCAGAATACCAACACCGACAAACCGACATGAAAGACAATAGAAAATGTCTTAATATTTCTGTTCAAATTATATTACTGACATCTATCATCGTGTTCGCTGAGAACGTTTATTGAAGCCACGAACATCCTTGGGAACTTGATAAGAAGGTTCATGTCTCAGCAATTCGGAACATATATATTTGATCTAGATAAAATGATTCTATAGGTTTTGACAGATGGGATCGCTGCACATTTGAA
Organism: Aedes koreicus; assembly: GCA_024533555.2. NCBI lineage: Eukaryota > Metazoa > Arthropoda > Insecta > Diptera > Culicidae > Aedes > Aedes koreicus. The sequence goes on from JAHHFK020003092.1 coordinate 114,041, forward strand.
TCGATCGTTATGGATTCTTGATCAATAATGAAGATTGAGTTTCATGTCGGTTTGTCGGTGATACCAACACCGACTAAACGGATAGGTTCAATTATAGGTGCACCCTTATCAGCGCTTTTATTTGTAAGCACTCAACACTAATCCTGTATCATGTATATTTTGCCTAAAAGGTGACGCACAAATGCACATAACACATAACAGATATGTATTAGGAAGAGGTTTGATCTAAGTAGTTCAAATTATGATATTTTTATCATACTGACCCATTTTGCAGCTACCATAAGAATGGTGCCACTAGCCTCTGGTCAAACGTGTGTTTCTTATCAATGTGCGTACCCGTCAAACGCGAGATACTTATTATTGCAATTTACTTCATAGCACATCTTCATGACGACGAAAGCTGATATATGCCATAAGGAACAAGCAATAAAAAACTCATGATGGAACTAACATAGCACGATGATTACGATGCATCATGCTATGCACCAATCATTAACATCATTCGATTCGGATGATGGCTTATTATCTTTTATTTTACGTCGGCCTATTTCCTCACATGGTGACAATCACCGACGCCAGGAAGACGACTCCACCACCTGGACCCTACCTAACGACTCATGAATATGAACCGGGACCAACGGCTTTACTTCCCTTCCGAAGGAAGACGTGACCAGATTATTTCGCCTCAGAAAAACCACCGACGTCGACTGGGATTGAACCCAGACCCTACTGGGGTGCCAAGTAGCAGTCACGCTTACCACTACACCACCGACGCCGGCACGGATGATGGCTAACCCACGAATATCTCAATGTCTACCTGCGAACAGCCTAATTTATCCGTAAACATGCAGCGGACAGGCGAATGTTACTTGCGATAAGAAAGATGGCAAGCCACACGTATACAACGGAGGAAAGAGAGCCCTGCCTTATCAGCAAACAACGAATCATTTTTCCGAATAGCAGCCGAAAGAGGTATATCTGTCCTGTAGATGGAGACCATCATTGTCGTCGTCGGTCTTTTCTGATATGTGTTCGTTTGTTATCACTGGCGAACAATTCTTCCGATTTCAACCGACCAGCCGACAACTCACGGCCTGCGACAAGTGCAGAAACGTGTCACTCGGAATTCAGCTGACTCCCAACATGTTGCTTACGGTTTGAATTAACATACATGGAACAGTAGCCGGACTCGTGCGTCTTATAATGTTCTGATGCCGCGTATCTGCGAGAATTGCGCCGATTAGTGTTATTTTGCCCAAGTAAAAGACAATCGTTATCTAGGTGGATTGTAAAACTCGCGATAAGCGTCCAATCTGTTCGACGAGTGAGAAAAGGACAGTATTGGTTATTATTATCGTGATTGGTTTTTCTGGCGTAAATTTCCACTTTTTGGGAAGGACGGGACAGTTTACGGTTTTGGTTTGCTGGAGAGACAAGCATGTTCGGAGTAGTGGTGGTCCGAGCCTAGTGCAAGGGATTTAGCATGTTAAAAGTGGTGGTGTTTTGTTTGCAACTGTGGCTTGCGAACCTAGCATTGGCATATGTGTATGATGGTACTTATTCGCAAATAAATATAATCTGAGACAAGCTCAAGTACCTATTGATTTATGTTTGTAGTGACGACGGAAGATGCTAGTTGGATGCTTTTCAATACGGTATCATGTGGAACTACAACTTGCAGTGTCACCACCCAGGACTGCACGAGTGATTTGGTTTGCAAATGTAAGCTCGATTTCGAGGACCGGGGCGATGGTCACTGCCATATTTGTCCTGGAGAAGGCCACGTTTGTAAAGAATGCTGTTTGGGGGAAGCAAGTTGCTATGAGGGACGATGTCAGCGATGCTGGAAGGATCAAAATGGTAAATGTATGTGAGTATTTGGATTTTCGAAGCATGACGTTTCCATTAATCATACAAATGCCTTTCAGCCCACAAGATTCGCTATTTTTCTTAACGGCAGCTCAAGTCGCTCTGGCAACTGCGATGGTGATCGGTGTATCCGCACTCGCTACGCTCATGTATAAAACGTTTCGTGGAAGATCAAGGTACGTTTAATCCCTGTTGAGTTTGGGCGAATCAACATGTCATGGGTATATCACTTCTACTCGTACACACAGAAACAGCAGACAGCAGATTCTCGAGAGTGAGCTGCATCGAACAGGGTCGAGTCGCATATCGTTGTCATCTATACAGATACGTGTGCTTCGGCGGTTGCGCGATCGTCCACCGAAGTATGAAACTCGCCACAATTACGAATTTCACCAACGGGAGCAGACCGATGCGGTGGAAGAACCACGGAACAATACGACGCCAGTAGGCGAACTAGCGAGGACAGCTCCCATTATCGGAGCTCCTCCTCCGGCATATGACGGTGACGTGACATCATTGGTTGATTTTCCGCCGCCGTACTCGGCTGACCCACCACATCCCAAGGCAAGGGTGGCAATCATAGACGAGCAGCGGTCCAGAGAATTCAGGCCTGAGGAGAGTTCTGGACCCGGTGGAACGCTTCGGGATGCAGGCATTGTTAACGCGGCATTCGTAAATACGGAAGGTGGTGATGCAAAAATTGAGGAAAGTGCTGGTATTAATGTAGTCAACAATGGTGATAACAAAACAATACACATTTGAAATTGGATGGAAATATTGTTGGTGGAGCTAGGAATAAAAGAAAGCCAAATTTGATGCCAGAGTTGAAAAGTAAGGTAAATGATTTTAGTTTGATCTCCAAGATGACTCAAAATTAGAAATACTACAATCAGAGATCAGCGAAGACAAACTGGAGCCACTGTTTTGATTTCAATCTGACTGTCAAAAGTGGTTCAAGTCAGCAATGTTTACATTTGATGTGCTTCATTCAGGTGATGCAGTGATTTTTCGTGTTTTTTTTTTCATTGCCAATGTTTCTGTGTCCGTTGATCTCCAGTTTTAGCATTCCTTCTTAAAATATGTGGTCTTATTTCTAGATAGAGCAGGAATAAGGGCGAACAAAACTTCTTCGATTTCTGTTTATCGAGTTGGTTTGATTACATTTTTCACCTCAGGACAAAAATTTCTATCGCAATATTTCATTCTACAGTAAAAAAGGCCGCCAAACTTGCTTCTTGTCACCTTTTTTTTTATTGATGAAATCGTATTCGCTCTTATTTTTGCATGGGACAGCGAATATTAAAATTGATGGGGGGGATGTCGTGACGCTTGGAGGCCATTTTTTTTTTCACCGACTCTTCGGGTAGCTCTCCTATCTCCAGAATTCGTACACAGAATGATCGTTGAACGGACTGCAGATCCCGATGAATCGTCGAGAGTTCGGATTTGTTTTTCTCACTCAACCTTTTTTTTTTTTTTTAATTCTCTCGTTTTCCGCTCTCCTACATTTCTCACTCTCAAGTCTAACCAACTCTCCCGTCAGTATCATCATTTGTTATACTTCGGGCATCATCGTTTACAATGTTTTTTCTCATGTATCATTCTTTCGTTCACGTTGCACTAAATAACCTACAGTTTCATTCATACTGTAAATTGAAGTAATCAAGAGTTGGGTTGTTCTAGCAAGTGTTTGCGTTTGTTTTATGTTTGTTTTATGTCTGCCATATATCCCACAATATTCCCCTTTTCTACTCTCTTGTTTGTTTTTAATTGATAGGGTTAGGGGATGTTATGTAAGCCTAGACCCCAAATACCAAATATGCCATTAATTCAACGATAATCGACATATAAATGATGAAAACATGGTGATCAACCTGTTCTTGAGCAATTGCAAACTTTTCATCACTTTATTGTGAAGCAACTAATCGAAATTACAATTTGTCAATTTTTTTTTTAGCCGCTTTTTTTGATCGACATCTATTGTAATACATCCTAGATATGCAAAAAATAGTCCCAAGTTCCAAAAATAAATGGTGATTTTGCAAGAAACCCGTATGCTAAATTTTAGGGATAAATTATTTTACGTCTTCCTAACTATGGCTTATAATATTCATTAGACAGTTTGATATTGGCATTGGTAAATAAGCAATTGGGGTTTATAAGTATGTGGCTGTATATTTCCGAAAAGAATGCCCGCATAATCACAAACCCTTCCTGGACCATTTCCCTTATTGTTGACGACCGTTTCCGTTACTGTTACGACATTTACCTTTATAGTTGACAACTATAAACTAACAATATCTTATATAGTATCAACAATATGTCAGATGGTAAAAGACCAAATAACAATATGCTGAATAGGCGGTTGAGTTAGGTTACCATTAAAAAATGGCAATTTTCACGAACAAAATTTTTGCTGTACTCTATGCCAAAAAGTTGGTGTATAATCCAGACTGAGTGCAGACAATAAAAAACCTTTCAATGACAATATGGCATACATTAACAATATGTGTTAATGTAGAGGTTGTATGGTGAAAGTGAGATTAAACTATTTGATAACAATAACATAAAATGTGATCACTTTCACTTTTTTTAAAAACACTATTTTAAAAAAACTTTTTGAGCGTATTAGCAGTTTTCCAAATAAAATGTGATAATATATCTTAAATTCGAAATATAGTTTTGACTATACAGCAAATTGTTCTTTCGTTATGCGGGTGTTTTACTTCGTATCTAACAAACAAACCTGGATTATGTGGGTTATAATGTTTTGAATGTTTTGGCTAATATAACACAATCAAAGTCATTTTTTTTAAATATGATTTGTACATTTTGAGTTCAGTGAAGATATTTCTAACTATGAAATACCAAAAAAATTATAGCATTTGAAAAAACCTCTTCATTTCCATGAACCTGCACCCAAAATAAAATTCACATAATCAGTGGAAAATATCCACTAGAAATTCTCTAAACTTTCATGTGATTCAGGAAGTGGAAAATGCTTTGCAAAATCAAATGAATCTTAGGTGTCCAGTGAAATGCAAATGATATGTCAAATTGAATTTCTTTTTCTATGTGATATTCATGTAAAAATCACTTATTTTAGTGTTGGAAAATATCTACATGTGTTTCCAGTAGTAGCTAAGTGAAATATTTTTCAGTGTGTGCACGCTGCTATAATTGTTTTGTCTTTTGACTTTTATAGCGTGCACAGGCTAAACCCCCGTGTGTGACTTTAACATAGATTGCTGTCAAACATTCATCAATCTTTTGTTGCATGTCATTCGCTTTCATCGTAATTTTATTTAATCAATTTCTTCGCATCGAAGCCACAGAAGTGTTTATTTTCTCGCGTCTAATAATGTGAATTGAACTCTTGATTTTAAGAATGGTAATTTGAGTAACTGACGCAAAATTTTATTCATATTCGTCAAATGAGTTAAATAGTGTATCCGAGATTTAGATGCCGGGACATAATCACTGGAAAATACTGTAGATGAAATCATTATTGAATCTTGCTGGTTTCTTCATGGCTTCTCTTCGACGAAGTCTACGTCGTGTATTTCTGTCGGTTTGTTCGGGATCTTCCCCCTCTACTATGCCGTAATCTGATCCAGCATCATCAGAATCCAATGTTGCTGCAACACTCGGCGAAAGACAACACGGAGCCTTCTTCAGGTCATTCACACTTCTTGCATATTGCACTCCGTTACCACTTGCAATAACCATCTTCGATCCTTCTTGCGCTACAACGGTATATCGTTCAGGAGAAAACGTAGGATCAACTTTAGTTTTCTTCTGCTGTTTTAGGAACACCGTGTCTCCGACTCGAATGTCCGAAAATGCAGCTCCTCGTGCAAGGTTCGCGTGTTTCGTACTGGTCAACTTTGCTTCTGTGTCTTTTTCTCGGATGTGTTCACGGTCCAGCTGCTTACCACTTCCGTCGCTCCAGAGACATGGAAATGTGCCTCTGAATTTCCATCCGACGAGCAGCTCGAATGGAGTTACATTTAATCTTGAATGCGGTATCAGCGTGTTGTGATTGTGTACAAAAACTTCCAGAGCTTTTCTCCAATTTTTGCCCTCAATTTTCGCAGCTGATAATGTCTTAATTATTGGCTGATTGTACCTTTCAACTAGTCCATTCGACTGTGGACTCAACGGTATAGATTTGCGAACATTAACGCTTTTTTCTTGCCAAAAGCCGCAAAATGCTGAACTCTGGAAAGGAGGCCCGTTATCGCTCTGGATTATGAGTGGCAATCCCCAGCGCTTAAAGATGGCTTGGAGAGCAACATTTGTTGCATCAGCGGTTATACGATGCATTTCAACAACAAATAAAAATCTAGAGTAGGTATCAACTACCATGAGGAACTCTCCTGATCCGAACCCAGGAACCATGAGAAAATCTATTTGAATGATTTCCCATGGCCCATCTGGAAGTTCCCGCGATACTAGCGGAACTGGCGGATTTTTCCTTGACAACAGTACACACGTTTTACAGTTTTTGATGAACTTTTCTGTTTCAGTACTCATTTTCGGCCACCAAAAAAATTCTCTCATGATGCGTTTCATTGCCACCTCACCAATATGTCCGCTATGAGCTGATTCCAAGGCTTTTGGTCGCAACACTGTAGGTAATATGATTCTGTCCCCTTTACACATCAATGCTCCAAGGTTGTGAATGTTCTTCTTGTGCGCTTCGTACATTCGTAATTCACTAGGCCAATCGTCGTGCTTCAAGGCAGACCGTAGGTGTTCCATCTCATCATCATGTTCCGAGATTGATTCTATCTCACTCAAGGTGATTTCCATGCAACCAGCGTCCAAAGTGCACAATACATGGCTTCCGTTTTCGTCATCGAAAGGTTCTGCTTTTTGAGAATCGCGAATCAGTCTCGACAACGCGTCCGCAACGTTATCTTCTCCTTTAACCCTTTCTATCTTGAAGTCATAATGTTGGAGTCTCAATGCATACCCTTCAGATCTTGTAAATGCTCGCTTTCCAATACGGTAGCTGGAATGGTATATGAACTCATTTGCCGAAGCATCTGTACGAACAATGAAAGGTCTACCTGTAAGATAGAATGTAAAGCGTTCAATGCCCCACACAACTGCCAAGGCTTCCCTGTGCGATTGGGGGTAGTTTCGCTCTGATGTAGTGAGTGCTTTTGAAGCACATGCAATAATCCTTGCGGTATCATCCAATTTGTACTGCACCAGAACAGCTCCTAACCCTACAGCAGATGCATCGACAAATAGTTCAGTTTTGTCAGTATTGCTGAAGTACCCCAACGTGTTAATTGCTTCTATTGCTTTAGTCTGCAGAGAGACAAATTCCGTTTCTTCAGTATCGGTCCAATAAAACTTCGCTGCGTTGGCTAAGATTCTCATATTTTCTGTTTTCGTCGCTCGGTGGATTAGAAATTTGTCGACAAACGTCATTAATCCAAGGAAACTTTTGACCTCAGCACATGATGTAGGACGTCGGAAGTTCTTGATTGCGCTCATTTTCTCCTGTTCAATTCTCCAACCTGCAGCACTTAGTTCGAATCCGAGAAATTTCACCGATTGTCTACCGAAAACGCATTTAGAATAGTTGACTTTCACGTTATGGTCCCTAAGTCTGGTTTTAATTTCTTCAAGATTCCGATCATGTTCTTCCTTCGTTCTTCCGAATATAAGTATATCGTCAAGGTAGTTGCATGCGCCTTCACACCCAGCCAGAATGATGCGTTCCATTACCTCTTGGAAGATATCCGGGGAATTACATAATCCAAAGGGAAGTCGTGCATAGCGAAACATACCAAATTCGGTCATGAAGTTTGTTAAATGTCGTGAATCTTTATGTAACTCTATATGAAAAAAGGCGCTGGATAAATCTATAGTGGAGAACCATTTAGCACCTTCTAATTTTGTGAGGATTTTCTCTAAACTTGGCATAGCATACGGACAACGGAGTATATAACGGTTCGACCTTGAGTCGAGACCAACCGAAAGTCGTTAGGGCCTTTTGGTACGACGAGCATTGATGAGCAAAACGATGTGTTCATAGAATCCGTGACGCGCTCGATAATACATGCTTCAGTTAATTCCTCAAGACGTTGCCGCACAACATGTTTCATGGCAACTGGAACATTCATAAAAATGTTGCGACATGGAGGTTTCGATGTATCGTAGCTTATCTTGATGGCGGGTATATTGAATTTTGGAAAGGACCCTTCGGATTTAATAAACGCAATCCTCTGCCACTCAACACCTGTATCCTCAAAAGCACTGTTAAGAGGAACTCTTAACCCGAGAAGCAAGATACTATATCTGACTGCTGTCGCCCTGCTAAGCAGTGAACGCAGCTCTCGGATCACGTAAAATTTCTCCAGAAGTACCGGACGGTCATCCGAAATCTGTAAAAATGCTTCGAAGGTACACAGTACTTTAATACTATCTGATGATGCGTATGCCTTCAATGGCCGATCGGTTCCTTGCTGAATATTGTACAATCCTTGACTGTACTGGGATTTTGCCATCAACTGTTCAAATATAGACTCAGTGACTGTGTTGACCTGGGCACCTGAATCGATTAGGAACTCACAGACTAATCCTGCTACTGTTGCCTTTACAATGCCAGCATCACTCGATACGCACACTGCTGCTAAAGTAACTTCTGAGCGTGTACTTATCAATTCGACAACCTATTGAAAATTAAGAAATTAGTCAAAGGTTCTTTATATCACCTGAATGGGCCTCATAGCAAAGGTGTGAAGTATAAATTCTTAAAGTTTGGAAGTTCATTTTTTTTATTGCTCTTAGGAGTATAACATTTAAAAACAAAACAAAAAAAATGCATAGATGCCCACCGGTGCACTTTAGGATGAATTAGTTGAAATATCACTTACTGAACTCTCAACATTTTCCTCGTTCGGCATTGCTTCTGGTTTAGTGCTTACCACCGCAACATCCAACGATTTGTCTCCTGGTTTGTTGAAATCTGTAAGGCGTCTTGTTCTCGGTGCCACTGGTAGATTACATGCCCTTAGAAGATGCCCCTTAATACCGCAGTTATGACAAGTCATTTCGATTGCGAAGCATCTTTCAGCAGAATGGTAGATACTGTTGCACCGGGTACAGCGTTCCGGAATTTGCGAGTCAGAACCTCGCCAAACCATACCGCCTCGAGATGGTCGTTGTGCGCGTCCTCCCCGCCGATTTAATCTTTGATTCGGTGTGTTTCCATAGACACGAGTATTGTTATTTGAACCAAAGTGTGTTCCAAGAGCACGGACAGTATTCACAGAAGCAACTGCTGTTCCTGCAATGATTTGTTTTTTTGAGACGTATTCCTCATTTAGGCGTATTGTCTCAATCTCCCGGACTTTGTCAATAAGATCCGCTAGGGACCCTTTACGACTCATCATCTTGAGTGCTGCTATTCTCACCTCCTTGTGTTTCGCTTGCTCCGCCACGGTGCTTAAAATCTCTTCGAACTTTTTTCCTTCCGCGTATTCGCACATACTTGCCGCTAGGCCAACTCGTCTTATAAATCCCAGGTCCGACTCATCTGGCTTTTGGGACATGAGTGCTAGCTTCCTACGCTGAAGCATAACATCCGATGTAGAAGCAAAGTATATCTTGAGACGAAACAGGGCATTCGAAAATGGATGAGTCTCTGGATTTGGGGCATCGCTCGATGATTCTGTTGCTCTGTAAACTTCGAGAAGTTTCTGTCCGGCTTTAACTTTGAATACTATGTACTTTGTTGCTTCGTCGTTGATGCCTGCCAGTACCATCGAACTAGCCAACAGATCTGCCCATACGTCGAAATCTAGTCTGGATATGTCCTCGCCATCAACACTTGACTTGCACTCGGGAACAATTATCGATGATACAGAAATCTGATTCATCGAAGAAACAAAGCGGGATAATTCAGCAGTAGGATCGCCCCGGTGTGCCTGGTGCTTGGTGCTGCATGGTCCCATATCGTTTTCGAATGCAATGCTGTTTACTTCCCCGCATTCGCTTCTTGAGGACGGTTTGTAATGCGCGGATCGTTTCTTGTGCCTTTGCCAGGTCTTCTTCAAGTTGGGCTCTACTGCAATTGGCTTCCGCCAGCTCTCTCATAGCTGCACCCAATTTTGTACTTTTCTTTCTCCTGAAATTTATCAAATAGGTTTTTTTCTCTAGATTGACAAGCGTATTTTTTTTAAGCTTTCTTGGGCTTCCGACATACGATAGCAATGGCGATTTCTGCAATGGCTGTTCCTTATTTTTTTTTGTCATTGTATTCGGATGATAGGCTTATCTTCCCTTTTTTTTTGCCTATATATTTCCTTTGGCTTTTCGATTGGCTTATCTTTCTTCTTTTTTTTTTGCCGTATACAAACTTGGAATTGGCTCACCTTTTTTTTTTGCTCACATTCCACATTTTATCATTTCTCCATTTTGCTGTATTATTTTGCCAGAAACAAACGCACTGCTAACGTAGTCGGATCACATTGTACCATTTCATTTTCCATATGATTTTTATTAATCAATTGATACTTACTTGGAGGAGGGTCCCCCACCCCATTTTCGGGACGCTTGGAGGCCATTTTTTTTCAACTACTCGTGGGGGTCTCCTATCTCCGGAATTTGTTCACAGAAAGATTGTTGAAGGACGGAGCACCGCGAGGTGTCGGGTTCGTATTTGTTTTTTTATTTATCTTTTTTTTTTTTTTTTTTTTTTTTTTTTTTCCTTTTTCTTTTCTTTCTCTCAATTATACCCACCTCTCCGGCGATTATCTTATTTTGTATTATTTGGGGGATATTGTTTTATATTTTTTTTCTCATGTATTATTTTTTTGTTTGTTGTTTTAAATAACATCCAGTTTTTTTTTTATTGTGTAATTAAGAAATAATGAGGTGTTGGGTTGGTGTGTGTTTGTTTTTTGTTTTTTTTTTTTTTTTTTTTTGTTTTATATCCACGTTGTGTTTGTGATGATTGTGTTTGTTGTGTGTTTTTGGGTGTTGGAAGGTGTTTCTGCGTCTGAACATATTATGTCAACACTTCAATCAAAAATCTTTGCTTGCTGGCAACCATTACGCTAATCAGCTGAAAATGAAGTTTCTACATAAATCCATCAGTGCGAGCTTCAAGACGACAAAGATTTTTCATTAGTTGCTAACTGACAAACGTAAACAATGGCTTTTTCCGCGAATTTCTCGTATTTGAAAAATCGCCTAATCAATCCACCACGGTCATTTCGAAGAGGAAAAGGTAAGCTATCCGATACAATTGGATGATTACATGGGTAACTTTTGTGCCACGAGAAATTTACGAAAGAAGCCATTGTTTACGTTTGTTAGTTAGGCCGTAATGAAAAATCTTTGTCGAAGTTTTTGTAGTGGCCGGTGAGTGTCGAGAAACCACAACATCCCATTTGACGGAAAGGCAGCTCGGAGCCGGATTATGGCTTTATTCCTTTCTCCTCCATGGTCACCTGCAAACCTGCCTGCAAAGCAATATTCGATGTTCCCGACGCGCGCTGTGGTGTTGATGGTGTGGTGTCTTTGAGGTACCTTCCCGAGGTAGACGACCTAGCTTAGACGCGAAGGAGCATCGTCCTGAACGTTATTGTGAGGGAGGGGCTGAACGGCTCTTGGCCGGGTTTGAGAAATGGACGCTCAGAGTCTGGGTGCCCAACAAAGGAGAGGCAGTAGCTCTGGGAGATCACCCGTTTCGATGGATTACCGTGCAAGTGCCTAACTCTAGATCAGTCTCCGTAATAGAATGAGCTCGGCCGCTAAGTACTCAACAATAGGAGGGGTAGTATGACGAGGCCGGGTACAAATGCTATCGACGGGGCTACTGGTACTTGAGAAGGTCTACAAGATTGATGCAGTGAGGAGAATGAGTGTAGTCTGTTCCGATGTTCAGATTCAACTGGTTTATTTCAATTCAAAGATTCCCTTTGAATGTCTAGCGCCGCATGGGCAATACGAAGTTAAGGAGAAGTGAAGATTATGACCCTGCTTGCGCATATATTGCTTTTACTCTTTTCGTGTCCTTCATGACCAATTATTCTTGCTTGTTGCAATGATTGTACCTTGCCTTCCGTTCTAGCGTGAAATGATCGTGACAAATCTAATTAATATTGGATATGAAATATTCGCTATGTCGCGTTCGTAACATTCGAAGTATTAAACAGTGTTGTGATTTTTGTAAAAATAAAAGCTATTTGAAATTGGAAAGAAATTTCACGGTGACGGCGATTTCTTGCAGATTGTGATCGTGAAATTTATATTTTTTTGGAGAATCAGAACGTATTCAACAACATCATTGTTGCATTCGATACCATTCCGTCACTGGTTGGAGCAACGACATGCGTAAGATAGCTTTCGATGTCCTTTTCTAATGTTGTCCACATCAAGGAAACAGTGCCGGTATTATCAACGGTATAAAAATTGCCTAAAAGGCATATGCCTCTTTTCTGCACGCCATCCGGACAAATCAAAGGCACGCTGGTCACCGGACAACTGCGTGTTTTTCCTACAAAAGTATCGATCTAATAAGATTTTTTCTTAAAAACATTAGTAAAATTTACCTGTTTTATACTTAAAGCTAGTGACATGGCACAGAATTTTATCGCTAAGAAGCACCCAATCACCTGTAGATACATGCTGCAAAGGAACGTTTTGTGCCGTGATTGTTTGTTCGTGCTGTTGTTGTTGCCGGAAGCGCTGTAGCCTGTCACTCGATCGTTTTAGACGACCCGAAGAGAGCAGCCAGATGACGTAAGATTTTTTAATATTGATTATACGTCCATTAACTATAATGCGGAATATGTGAGCCGTATCATCAGGAACATGGTGACGTATAAGCTCAACGGCTTCTGCTTGACTGAATATATCTTCCACATTCTCGACCGTCATCGGCTCCGATTCTGCTTCAGTAAACATAGGTGTAAACTGGGGACGTAACGGTAGATCCAGGTTATCTAATTTGAAAAATTGAAAATAATACTACTGTAGATATTTCTTTGAATTATTTAATTTTTGTTTTAACCACGTACCATCGGGCACAGTCAAAGATCCAAGTGATACAAATTCGAACTTAGTGTTTTTTTGCTTGCCATGTATGCTATCTGTAAAATCAATATCGTTATCGATACATCCAAGTGATACTAACAGTTTCCTGGCATCTTTTTCGGCTTTGTTAATAGCCGATACTATTTCCACGTCAGTTGGCAAATCATTAGCATGAACTCTGGCTGCTTTCGCGTCCTGTTTCCGTTGTGTGGGAAAATTCAATGACTTGTTGCGATATGTGATGAGCAACTTCATGTTAACTTTGCGTATCCTTTTTTCAACTTCTTTGATGGTGAAATTAACTGCCGTTTGGTTAACTGAAGTCATGGATCGAAGCTCTCTGAATGCACTCTCACATGGTTGGCTAGATAGGTGGCTCACGATGAATTGCTCAGGACTTCCACGCATATGGACTATATGTTGTATAAGCCCATGTGCGTTTAACTCTAGGGACATATAGGCGTTGTATGTGGGACACTGCTGGAATGTTGTTGTTTTGTTGTAACTCAGCCAACGCCACGCTCGAAGCAGTAGTAACGATGTCCTGAAATTGGTTGCGACTTTAGAATGTATCCATCCGTTTTTCTGCCAACTATGTTTACCTGGCCTCATTATTTTCTAAAGATATTCAGAGACTGGAATCTATACATGTATGACCCAGACTTTGAAGGGGGAAAGAAGCGGGGTTGAAAAACAGGAGGCAAAATACGCAGGAAAAGAAATATGTTGCTAATGGAAGAAATCACATAATTTTTCTCGCGGCTTATGTAAAGTTACGGTTTATAGTTTTCCAATATGTTGAATCTTATAAAAAAAATCAGAACCCCACCCATACATTCTTGACAAGTTTTCAAGAGATTCGTGAAAATCAGAAAGAATGGCGGTACTTACCACACCATAACAACCCGGTCAACGGGTTTTGTATCCTCGTCGGTAAAAGCAATGTATATATTTCTCATTATATCTAAATATATTGCTGTTCCTCTGCTTCCAGGGACAGTTTCATTCAAATGGTGAATCAAATCGGTTGCCATCAGCTTTAGAGATGGATCGAATTTCATTTTATCGTTGGGGTTTAGGTCCGAGGGATTCAATTTATGGATGCCTTTGCAGCCTTGCTGGACCATTTCATTTATAATAGCGACCGATACGGCGAATTGTCCTATACATAAATGTTGTACGAAATAATACTTTTATTCATTACTTGACTAATCATAGAGATAAAACGTCTTACCTAAACGCATATGTCGCTTCGGATCTAGCAAAGCGTGACGTAGTTTATTAACTAGGTGCACTGTATCTTGAATATACACGGGTTCACTGGTGAGGTCTGCGGCAAAATATGGCCCGAACATGGCACTAGCAATTGGACTCGGTAACCCTGACTTTTCTTTCATAGCTTTCAACAGTCGCGAATCTCCATCTGATGAGATACTGACCACTGATATTCCAACCTTTTGTAGCTCAGCTTCAACAAAAGCCCATCGGGACATCACGTCTAAGGATGTAAAACGATTGTCGCTACACATGTAGAAAATACACATGGGTGAAGCACCAGAAGCCATGGGTAAAGCCATAATCACATACAAATATTCTCCGACATTGTAAGTTTTCATGTCATTAACCATTTTGGTTAAAGATTCGGCCTGAAACATATGCTTACATGGCATCCCGTGGATATTGATCGGTGCTACCAAGCCTCGTAATGCATCAGACCGTTGATCGTATTCAATATTTGGGGAAAGTGCAGTACCGTCTTCACTTAATGCAACCACTAACGGGTATTGATGGGCATTGAGGTATCTTAGTAAGGACTGCACCATTACTTTTGCCTCTTTGGTCTCTGACGTGTGCTTAACTATGTGTCTCTTTACCGTTTTAATGCTCGGAAGTTTCATGTTCGCTTGCCGGAACAGATAGTTCGCATTTCCTCCCGTTATGAGATCATACGTTGCACAGTCCAATTCTGTGGTGGTATAACGTATCCCCCTTTGCCTGTACAGGAGGGATCGGTCGTTTATTCCGTTGCTAATGTCTAGAAGAGGCCTTCGATCTCTTTGTCGTTCGGCTACAGCAAGCGGCGTCTCCAAACCTAGGTGGATAGGATGGTTTATAAAATATTTGCAAAAGTTTTGTGATAGTGGAAAATTGCAAAAAACTTCTGTGTACTTGAAAAGCTAAAAAAAAAGTTGAAGAAAATAAGACGACAAAACAATCAAATAATGCTCCACAATACGTCTGCTCCGAATTGGGAAATGCTTGTTTAAGGACGAATGCCTCCAGCTAGTGAAAGAGAGGAATGCTGACTGTGTGAAGAAGCTGTAACATGGCATGATAATGATTATGCGGCGAAACTGATAGGAATGAAGTGGGCATTTGTGTCTTCTGAAGGATAAAATTCCAAATGGAAGAATAAAGCGATGAAAGAGCTGTACCATGCTAATCACACCGGAAATTTTAAGATAATTATACTTTGAACCACCCTACTGACTAGTCATAATTAAAATACAGCCCAACATTTTATTTCATTCGATAAACAAAGGATCTCCATTCAAATCATCGACACATTCTTCAGGAACTTCATCAAGGTATTCGGCAGAATATTCATCAAGAACTGTTAGTGCTTCTATATCCAATTTCACTATTTCATTTATAATAGGCACTGAAGCATAAAACAGATTGATGGATGATTGATTGTTGTAATATAAGTAAGTATTATTCTTACCTTTCATATCGATCGGTACAGAATCGTTCTCTTTAAAGCTGTCGTAAGGACTTTCCTCTTTAATATCCTCAGAACAGTACTCAATAGTATTCTCCAAGCCATTTTGTACAGTGCTATTTATGGATATCTCGCCTTCGATATCTTCCAAGTATTCGACAGAAACTAAACGTTTAAATAAATAAAGCAAATAAACTTTTTAAGTGATATGTAAAAACGGTATGTGTACCCATATTAATCTGATTACTTAACAATAAATCCTACGTGATAACAAAGGATCGACGAAAAGAAATCAATCTATTTGCATTCTTATCTTTTAACTCAGCGTAGAATGAATATTGGAAAATTGAGATTAATATGGGAACAGTTACCCTAAATATGTTAAATTACTCCTCACATTCCAAGGTGTTTAGGTTTCGATCAGATTCAATTGCATTGTCGGAAAATGACGGAGATACTACTGATGACTTTAATTCATTGAAAATTAAATCGTTTCGAATCAACAAATCGTTCTCAATATCCTTGTTTTCCATAAGTAGTGGAAGCTTTTTTGGAGGGAGGTAAGCTGAATACGAAGGTTCTGAAATGATACTTTGACGTCGCTTGGTGACTTGCGATGCCACCGAATCCAGTTGGCTTGGATGCTGCTGATCGACATGCCGCGTGAAACTGAATATGTTCCAGTTTCCGGTTATATCGGTGGTTGCTGATAGCCTAACACGCTTCCCGGCCGACATGCATAATGGACATGTAATTTCCGCACGGTGCTGTCCAGGGCTGGAACAATCAGTAATCATCAAGTTGGACATAGAATCAACGTGATTGAGATGATGATACTTCCTAAAATAAGAAGAAACGAAACGACAATAAAAAAAATCTAAACATGAATATGCTGAAAAATTGGTTAAGCTTTTCTTAACACTGCTTCTAAAGATATTATATGGCTTCAAAAGTCCTCAATAATGGTATATTTCTTTCATCTTTTTATTCTAGACCATTTTGTCGTCCAGCTGTTTTGTTTCAAATGTGATCGTACATAATAATTTACAATTCCATAAGTGCGTTCTTGGTTAACGTTGTTTAAAAAATAGGAGTGTTCATATATTTTTCCTTCATTTCCTCCTTGCCAGCAATAAAAATATCTAATATTTGTAGCTTAACTCGAGATTTAAATCATGGGCTGATTTCTTCACCCTCGCTTCAATTTTAAATCAGGTTTTTCCATATAGTTAAACCTGGTTTAGTGCTTAGGTGGAGGTGAAGAAATCAGCCCTAAGCCCATTGAAGGATGTTATGACATGACATCCCATGTTAAATTATATCCGATGAACATTGAACAATACCAAGTGATTATGCAGATGTTCGTTTACTGTGGGTCTGGAAACATTAAGCTCCTACTGGACCACATGGCCCAAATTGTATTTGTGTCTTCCGATGACAATGCTTCCATTATCGAATAATGAAAAATGACAAGAGAAAAAATGGGCATCAAGCCAACCGTGGAAAGTAGAACAGTTCGAAGCGAATTAACTGGAAATCATAAATTAGGTAAATGGTATTACATATCTCAGAACTATCTTCCTTGGGAAAGCCAATTCATTGCTTTCAGTGGTTGATCCGCTTAATATTTGTATGTTCTGTGGACGTATTATTAGATAATTTGCATTGGCACCTTTTTTTTTTAATAACCACGATGTTAGTGTAGGGTAAATGAAAATGGCAATAGAATTTGATTTAAAAAAATTAAGAAATACACATATTAAAATAATAATTAGTATAATCAATGGGCTAGCTATTTTGATTGATTTTTTACGTACGGTTTATAAAAATGTGCCGAAATCTTGACACGAAGTCTTTCAATCTTTTCGGTAACGGACTCCGGATGCCGCTGGAAGTCGGAATTTTCGATTATTGTTATCGGCCTGATGAACTTTTTGATCCCGTATTTTTCTATAATGTTTACCAAATCCAGCAAGCATAGAATTTCTCCCTCAAGGAATTTGAATTCATGGGGTCGGGATTCATACCGCCCGTATACGCTTTCAAGCGAGGGGCCACAAGTGAGCGCTTTCTCAATAGCAACATCTGCCATCTCCCGTAAATCTCTTTCAATGAGCAAAATTGATTCTCTGGTCAATCGGCTGAGCGACTGGCTACATAAATTAGACAATCTCAGGATGTTTTTTAAATGGGGATTAATACATCCGTACATGCCTTCTAGTTTTTTCCAGAAGTAATCCTGCAATATTTGAAAAAGTAAAACTAAAAATAAGGGGAATAAAACTAGGAATTAAACATACCTCGTCCATGATATTGGAATAAAAGATTTCACGAGTAATAAACTGATTTATACCTATATGGCTGTCTGTCTGAAAAGTGATATGCAAACAAAATAAAGCTAACGAAACGAGAACTTTGCAATCGCTCTACAGCTTTTCTATATTTGACAGGTTAGACGGGTTTATTTACATGAAATGTAACATACAGTGATTATTTAGAATATAATGCTGTCAAAAATGGATTATTTATACAGCGCAGAGATTGGCCTATAATCAATCTAAGAAATTATGTAAACATGCATTTAAGTGATGCCAGAAATGATGGAAATTTATCTTTCATGTGGTGGAAGGTGTTTGAATTGTGTTTTTAGGGTGGTAACACAAGGTGGCAGAGTGACTTGCCCCCTG
>JAHHFK020003093.1:0-80654 GCA_024533555.2 Aedes koreicus
TTATGTTGGTGATGATTGAATAAGGATCCTGCAATGATTAATTTGTTTCGAGCTATTTTTGCTTGCCAGTCGCTTGCACACACTTGCACGGCTTCATTTGTATCATAAAACGCTTTGTGGATCAAAATGAGCAAAATAGCTTTTTCTGAATCATGCGGATTTCTCAAGATATGATTGCAAAAACTGCAATTGCATTTTTTTTGCCACCTTCTCAACTTTTGGGTGTATGTTCAATCTTCAGTCTGTACAATCGACAGTTGAAGATGGTGTAAATGCCTATTTTTATCGTAATATTACGTGCTGCCAAACACTCGGGCCGTCCTGCAGCCCAAGAAGACTGATAAGAAGATTTTAATCGCAAACCATGTTCCCTCCGTAAACACAGGACCCATTTAACACTAGCAAGCCCGTTGGACATTCAACAAACAAACTATCATTAACAGTTAATTCGAGCCGAACTGTGGCTATAAATTTTTGTGGAGAACCAATAGCAGAAGAAGAACCGGAGCCTCACCAACAAATAACGTTGGCTTGCTTCTTTCTTCTGAATAAAAAATAAATAGTAGTAAATATCTATCAGACATTTATTTTTTCTCCTCTACCACCAACACCTACTCCTCCTCTCCACTTTGTTCTCTCACTTATCTCTCTCTTTCTTTTTTTTTTTTTTTTAAAAGTTCGCTAAACATTGCAAGATGGGCACTTTTAAGGAAAAAAAAGTTTGTCTAACAACTAATTTTTCATGTCAACATAACTCAAAAATAACAAGACTTACAAAAAAGTCATGTATCGGTGACTTTTAGAAAATTATCTTAACTTTTATGAAAAAAAAACGTAAAAATGGTAAAATCGATTTTACACGCTCAAAAAAAATATTTTAAAATTTAAAGTCAGTTTGAAAAAACTGGCTGTCTTAGAATTGGACGAAGTGTTTGTTTTAATAAAGGCAATATAATTTTCTAAAAGTTCACCATGCATGGCGAGATGGGCACATCAAAGAAAAAAAAGTTTTTCCAACAACAAATTTTTAAATGAATGGGTCAATTTGATGCTATTGTTGGTACTCTCAAGCGAATGGCAAAGAGAGCAAACCTTGCTCAAGATTATGGAAACACAATCAAAACTCTTCGGGAACTATATGACTGGGCAGCTGAACAGTCAAATAAAAGTATTACAAAACTGAATTTCTGCTTCATATCAGCTGAATAGTATGCAAAAATGTCAGAAGAACTTATATAGCCACGTTACATAGCCACGAAAAGACAATACCTGATACACAGGCTCATTGCTTTGTACCTATTTCAAAAAAGCAAATTTCAGCTAAAAGGTTTTCTGAATCAAAGGATAATACATAGAAATTTACTTTATTATTATTATTATTATTTATTAAAGACACTTGACCATTTATGTGGCATTCGTGTCGGGTAGAGTAGATATTGAGTTACAGAGTATTAGATTTCAATATACAGGTTAGTTTCTCTGATGAATTGTAGGATCGCTATTTCCTTATCCACGATGTGCGCCAAGACGTCAGCTATTGTTCCAGTGATTCCACATTTGGTCCGTATATCAGCGTATCCTCTACAATCGACTAGTAAGTGTTGAATCGTGAGTTGTACGCCGCAACTATTACATACAGGTGATGAGTTCCGCTTAAGTATATAAAGACTGTATTCGATGAAATTTGGACACACAAAATAGATCACCAAAAATTTTTCTTGAGCCCGATTCTTTTCACACTATCTGGAAATAAAGTACTACTAAATGGTTAAGTTTTGACATCATTGGTTTATTGAACCTCTTCTCCCAACCCAAATGCCCGCACCTTTGCCTTGACCGCTTTCATCAAATTTTGGGCAATGATAGGACCGACTTGCTTACTTACTTTTAACCACACTTTCTTTAGTTCAAGTTCATTTTCTATCAGTTTTGGAGTTTTAACGAGCTTTGCCTTCATGATTGCCCAAAATTTTTAAATTGGGCGAAGTTTCGGAGTGTTTGGAGGGTTGACGTCTTTTGGGGGCTTCAAATGGTGAGTTGACAACTTCGAAGGAGGGTGCGACCGACCTCTCGTCCTCACAAGTTCCTACCTCACGCCTCCACGAGTCATATGATCACAAAAGACTGCCAGCTGAAACATGGAGACGCTGGTTGGCGTAGCCTGGGCAATGTTGTCAATCTGACAATAGCGAAGTGAGGGGGTGCGACCGAAGATCTTATACCTTTAAATCATATTTTATATTTTATATTCTCATTTTACTAATAATTTCAGCACGCTTTGGAATCATCTTTGCATTCCAAAACCATGTAAGAGCCGGGAGCAACATGCCAGGCATCAAAGGCGGAATTTGTATCTCAGCATTTCAGCATACCATTTTATTTAAAATTGCACTTCTGAACTTCAACTATTATATTCATAAAAGGCTGGCATGTGCTTATACGTAATGTAGGATTATATTTTAATGTTGTGTTTGTGGTATTATGGTAAGATAAGCCATTTCTTTCAGAAATTATCCCACCGGACTCTTCGTTCACTCTATCTTTGAAATGTTGCTAGAACAGTATAAAGAAAAATATTACAAATATTACTATGTCTTATAAAATAATATCTTTTATTGAAATTTTATCTTTTATATTTCGAATGATCTATTCTGTTTTCAGCTTTCCCAGGACTAGTAGGATATTGATACATATCTAACTTTTATTTATTTATCAGTAACAATCCATTCAAGTTTGAAATTTGAATAAATTAGCATTTTTGTCTATAATGGTATCTGAATTTGTTGTGTACAAAATATATTATATATTAAATAACATATAACGGGGAAAGGGAGGGACCATCAGGGCACCCAAGTAAAACGATTTGGATAGGGAGCATGGGACTGCCTCCTCCCTATTGTTAACATTTCGTGGAACGAGGGCGGGCTCTTCGACCCCATCTATTGGGTTTATTCTGTCAATCGAGGGCTCGATTCTAGTGCTGTGAGTGTGAACTTGCTTTTGGAAGGAGATTCTCTTCCCTATATTCGTGGGTTTCGCTAAGTGTCTCTGCTTACGGGCCCGCCCAAACGTTTTTGGCCCTTCATACAGGAGCTTGATGATCACAAACAATAATAGAATCCTGATCAAATCGTTTTTCAGATTATTCCACAGCTATGGAAAGTTTCCTTGCTGCAATAGATGGTAGTATTACATCATCATCATCATCATTTGGAGGGTTGACGTCTTTTGGTACAAAAACTACATTATTATCTTTGTAAGTTAAGAGGGGGGGATAGGGGAGGGAATCGGGAAAAAGGGGGGGGGGGGGTAGAGGGGGGAAGTGGTTTTGGGGGTTGTTGGAGTTTGGGGGGCAGGGGGGGGAGGGGTTTTGAGGGGGGGGAGGGATTTTTGGGGTTGGGTTTTGGGGGGGGGGGGGGGGTGTGGGGGGGGTTTGTGTGGGGGGGGTTTGGGGGGGGGGTTGGGGGTGAGTTTTGGGGCCACCGAGTTCTGTTTATCGCTCCGGTTCGGTGCCTTCTGGACCTTGTACACATGTAATCCAGAACGTTTTATTGTTTTCTGCACAAAACAAACTGAAACTTTCGCCTTTTTCGCAACATCCCTGATCGAAATGTTGGGATAACGCTTAGATTGGTTCAATACCATCCTGGCCTTCTCCGGATTTGATGTGCCACGTTTTTTGCCACTACCATTTTTCCGGTTGGTTGTCTTACGGTCCTTGAACGTTTTGATCACATGAGATACGGTTGAATGTGCGATTCCGAGCTGTTTTCCGATCCATCGATGAGAAGCGTTTGGGTTTTCGAAGTGAGTGCCCAAAACTTGTTGGCGCACTATTTCTTCATTCGAAGCCATCACTGAAAACACTCGACCGATTTTCACGGAACTCATTGCACAATTGACACAACACAATAAAATACATTCAGTTAAAATTTCAATAATTTTTACCCACACGCTAAAAAGTTACGAACAATTGCGTGTGTCCAAATATCATCGAATACAGTCTTTACAAGTGCGTAAGGCGGGTGTGTCCAATTCTAAGCCGTGTTAATATGCGTTGTTCGGAGGCACATTTAACGGGAAGTCGTTTGATTTGTCTCAGATGTCCCCGAGTTTGATGCCATTCTGTTTCCCATGATTCCCAAATGTTCTCCTTTATGGAGTGTATCGCGTCTTGGGATGGTACAGGAATATCTTCCAAAGGGTTTGTTTCGCCCTTGCTTTGCTAAAGTATCCGCTAGTTCGTTTCCGGTAATACCGGCATGACCAGGGATCCAGCTGAAAGTGACGTTCTGGTTTTCCATGATTTTTTCCACCGATTGGATCCATGGATGTTTTGATCGACCGCCCTGTAGAGCGTTGACACAGCTAGCAGAGTTGGTCAAGATGATGACGTTTTGTTGTGCATGAAGCTGTGATACGGCAGCGTTAAGGGCGAAAGCTTCAGCAGAGAATACACTGCAAGTGCTCGGTAGTCGGTAGCTGGAGTTTCCATCTGGTAAGACCACCCCGGCACCAATGAACTCGTTATACTTTGAGCCATCGGTATAAACGTGTTGCTGTGAGGAATATCTATTGGTGATGAATTCTTGGAGAGTAGGTACAGCAATTTCCTTACATGTGCCCGCCTTGATACTATTCTTTAGCTGGTTGTCGATTTTTGGAGTTGTTTTGTACCATTCTCTGTCGGTGTTCCGTAGGAGAGTACAAATCTTTGGGAGCGAGAAATCGAGAAACTCTTTAGCTCGCTTTACTGTTGAGGATTTCTCCAGTAGTCGTACAGCCAGCTGCGAAAGTCGCTGGATTAATGCTTGCTTGAAGGGAAGACATCCAGATTCGGCCATTATTGAGACGATTGGGCTGGTAGCAAATGCACCAGATGCTTGGCGCACTACATCATTATATATTGGGCTTAAGATCCTTTCATTGTTTTCAATGTTGATAAACCGAAGAAGAGTTTTGAGAAGATCAACGTCGAACCAACTTTCAGCAGGGTGACTCGGCTACTTCTCTTCAGACGGCGTCCAAGAATCCGCAATATGCGAATTCTGCTGCTACAGCTTCTCTTGACAGACATGAGGTGTTGGATGAAGTTGAACCTAGAGTCCACCGTTACTGCAAGGATTTTCATTTTCCTTACTCTTGGAATAGGCTTTTTGTCTATCATGATCGCCCAACCTCATTTTCGGTGGTGTTCGTTGCAGGAATGTAATAACTTAGACTTGGATGGGGCAATAGAGAACCCAACACTGGCAGCCCACCCAGTAGTGGCATATACAGCTGTCCTCATAGTTTTCCGCACTGTCCTGTGGTTTTTATGCTTTACGATTAGGATAACATCATCGGCGTAAAGTAAAATGTCTGCACCGGTGGGAATATTGTTGAAAATAGGCTGCATGGCTACCAGAAATAATGTCACCGACAAAATGGATCCTTGTGGAACTCCGTTTTCTGATAGTCTGAGGCTGGACATACATCCATTTGCAGCTACTTGGAAGTGTCTTTCGGAGAGAAAGCTGGAAACAATGTTCATCATCCTACCAGAGATTTTCCAATTCGTCTAGGTATGGATAATTCCGGGTCTCCACGTTGTGTCGCATGCCTTCGATATGTCTAAAGATACTATTTCCACATGTTCTTCGTTTTTGAGTTGGATGAGCGATTCAAAATTGGCTAGATGCGTATCGACGCCATTTCCAGCTCGAAATGCATGTTGGCGCGGGTCGAATTTCCCAGTGACTTCTAATTCAATTACTAAGCGGCGGATTACCATTCTCTCAAACAGTTTACCTAAGCAACTGGGAAGTGTTATCGGTCTGAAACCATCTGGTTTGCTTCGGTCTGCGTCAGGTTTGGGAATCGGTTCTACCGTTCCAAGTTTCCATCGTTTTGGAAATGTGCCATTAGCCCATACTCGGTTGAATAGTTCTAGCATGGCGATTTTAGCGCTGAATGGCAATCGTTGAAGCATTAGGTAACTAATGCTGTCGACACCAGTTGAAGAACCTCCACGGCGGCCAAGAGCCCACATCAGCTCTTCTATAGAAAAGTCAATGTTGTACCGATTGTATAAATTTGGACGCTGTGTTTTAATGGGAGGGTGAATGTCTCTGCTAGACTATTTCCGGAATATGTCAGGGTAGTTTTCGTCGGATGATTCCTTCTGGTACTCATTGGCCAGTGCTTCTGCTACGCTTTGCCCGTCGTTGGTGATACCAGATGGAAGGTTCAATGTGATTGTGTTAGTTCTTCTTTTACCCTGCAGTCTATTGATGTCGTTCCACAATTGACCAGATGATCTGTTAGGATTAATGCTGTTTTGTTTTGCTTCACGGATGAGGTTACGGCAAATAGAGCGGGCGCACATTGGCACAATTCTGAAAAAAGACGGTCAAAAACATTTTCACCCTTTTGTCATCATTTTATCGACTAGGTGTCTTCAGAAGAGTTGCTCAAAATGTTATTCCGCATCTTTTGAAGAAATACACCTAACCTTTCATAAGGGCTTAACTACACTTCAACTTCTAACTTTTTCCAGCTACTAGATAACGGGTTATTATCTTCGACAAAGTTGTAGAGCAAGTAATTTTAAGAAAAGTTACCAAAGACACTAAGTTTCTAGAGCCTAACGTTAAAGAGATATAATTGATTTTCTTTCAGCACTACTTTAAAACCGGTTTTTTGAGATAATTAGTACTTTGTTCAAATTTGACGATTTCAATATGTTCTAAAAAATTGTAGGAATTATTAAAATACATAGTTTTGAAGAACACACCAATGCTCTCTGATGACCACATTTTGATATATGGTGATTCAAGTGTCTGTATGACGTCATAATCAACCGCCTTAAAAAGGGTGGGCGGGTCCTGCCGGGGTCTAAAATAGATTGTATTTGAAAGATTATCTTATGAACTAGTATTCCTGAAATTTTCAGCGTTGGGTACTGAAGGGTACCTAGTAAAACCTCAGTTTGAAATAGTACAGGTTATAAGTCAGTTTATATGTCACATGTGACGTTATGTTCAACAAACTAAAAAAATATATATGCAGGACCTGGCGGCGTCTCAAATCAATTGTATTTGTAAGATTATCTTATGAACTAGTAATCCTGAAATTTTCAGCGTTGGGTACCAAAGGGTACCTGGTTAATTCTTAAGTTTTATCAAATAAGAATTTTCTAGTTCGATAAGACTTGATGCAAATCCATTTAAATCCATAGATTTATCAGCCGCCTTCTATCACAATTTTTCCGATAGCTTTTACACGTACTTTAACAAATCTTGACCATCCTTCCGCCCCCCCAAATATACGAAGCCATATTTGAATCGCCCCTAAAAATAGGCATATCCGAACAAGCAAGTTATGAATGACTTTTACTTAAACGTATACTTTTGGTTCAGTTTTACTGATGTAAAGGGAAATATAATGTTTTTGACCCTTTTTAAATGTTAGTCTAGATGATTATTGTGTTTTGCAAAGATGTTCAATACATTCAATTCTTTATGACTGCTAAATTTTATTGGATTCTATAGGGGTGTTGAATACCATAACTAGACGAGTTTGAGTGATACACGGTAATAGTAGGACATGAAAAAATTGTTGTTAGAAAAACTTGTTTTGGCGAACTTGTAGACAATTATATTGCCTTTATTAAGAATTTTTTTTTGTCCAATTCTAAGATAGCCATTTTTTGCAAATTGGCTTTAAATTTTAAAATATTTTTTTTAGCGTGTAAGCATCGATTTTACAATTTTTTTTCATAAAAGTTAAAACAATTTTCTAAACGTCACCCATACATCACTTTTTTGTTAGCTTTGTCCTTTTTGAGTTGTGTTGATTTAAAAAAAAATCGATCATAAAACTTAAGCCCTTTTCAAGTGGCAGTCTAGATAAATTTTGAAAAAACCAAGTATGCAAAGTTGCTTGAAAAGACATAGTCTACACACCCACAAAGTTTCATTGGATTCTGAGAGGGTGCTGCCAATCACGAAGACGAGTTGGCGTGAAATTCGTCATATGCTATTATATCTCTCGTAACATTTGAAAAGGTCAATCTTCTCTGATCGATTCTCTTCATCGACTTTTTCTTAGGTTTATCACGGCTAAACAAATTAATTTATAGCTCTACAAACAGCTTCGGTTGAAAGAAGACATTATCAGCTTGTACTATAACTAAGAATAATAAAGTCTGTGGAACCGTTTAAGCATAGGAGGGCTACGCTTAGTCGAATGCACGTTATAGTTTATAATGGACAAGAGCAAGGAGTAGTAGAATTCGATCTTTATGTATGTTTCCATAAATTGTAAATAAAGTGACAAGTCGGTTTGTTGGTTATTCATCTTGTGACTTGTTTATAAATGGCCAACCTATACAGAAAGTACCATCACTTTAAAAACACATTGCTACACTGAAAGAATCAGGGTTATAATAATCAGATGGTTGTTAGAAGGCAACGAAAGCGAGTCAACCGATGTGTGAACATTTGCCTTCGTTCAGAAATACTACCGTATTGACCGTCGAAATCCTGCATTATGAATCCGGATTATTTAATTAATGAAACGAGCCGAAAGAGATACAAGTGAGAATTGATGCAAAGTAAGCGGGTGAAAATTTCCGAAATCTCTTAAAAATGAAAAGGTGAACCCAGAATTTGGGTGGGAGATTTGTTCGAAAGCCTTTGATGGGCGATCGTTTCATTTTCCAAGAACAGCCTCCCAGAGCATCGCCAGATTTGGCTTTTCTTCTTAGCGCCAACCACATTGTTCAAGAAATCGCGACCAAAGGAATAGAAAATCCCACAAGTATCAAATGAACCAGCTGTCGACAAACGTGTAGGACAATTTGGATGACACCTTCTGCTTTACGCCCTCTGACCGTCTTGGAAAGCAACGGCTCGAAGAAAAGCGAAACCAGCGAGTTTTTTTTCTCACGGAAAATTGGGAGCCCGGAGGGCATAATATTGGATGTCCTTTCATCGATTACGGGAAATAGACACCGAGAATTGAATTATTTAATGCCGTAGAGCAATCAGTCATCGGCTAGCATCAAAGGCTGCAGGCTAAAGCGTTGCGTTGAATAGATTATGAGCGAGGAAAGAAGTAAGCGTTGCTTTTGTCGTTTATTTTCTGCTTGGAGAAAGAACAGATTTGAATATCAAATTATGTTTGCTGTGCTTAGGTTGTGGATTATTCTTCCGATTTCCCCTTCCTTGTGGGAGAAAATTAGGTGGTTAGGACTCCAAGGAAACAAAGATTAGTGCAATTTTTAATTAAATTATTTGGCTTGCTTGTTATCATGATTAAAAACACTTTGGTCTTCGCAAAGACCTCGATGATCTTTGGAAGATTCCTGTTCAGTACCGGAAATTTAATAAACGAGAACAAGAATCGCTCAACACCTAGTAGCAAAAAAAAAGTCGAGCAAAATTTGGTTTCCAAAAAACCTCATGTTCAACCTTCTGTAACTTTGTCAATTATCAATATTTTTAGCTGAAAATTTGACAACATTGACAATACATTGACCTTATACGACGAAAATTTCATGTTGATAAAAATTATAAATTTGAAGTTATGATAATATATGCGAAAAAAAGTCATTTTTGGACATTCCCATTTTCAAAAATCCGTATTTTTGTGAAAAATTTAGGTAGCATTATAAAAATTTCACCACAACCTAAAAATGCAGAGAAAATAATGTGGACAAAATTTGAACTGTTCCCATCCAGTGGTTTGGACTATAGTTGGCGTCAAAGTTGGCATACCAACATGAGTATTTCCCTTTTTTCCCGATTTCACCCGATGCTGAAATATCGGTACAAAAAAAAAACCGAGGCAAATTCATCTTATTAATAATACTGTATACGTAGTTTTCACAAACCAATTAATAAGGTATGCCATGTTTTAGGTTCTTCGTGGGTCACACTACTTATTAAGGATATTTCACGCTTAAAAACTAGTGTTATGCGTTACGCGTTGTGCGTTACGTATGATACTGAACGTTTATTTTTGGTTTTCAAATCTCGATTTGTGTAATGATATCATTGAACAGGGGTTGAAAAATGCACAGCTCATTTTTCAAAAAGCATTCGTTTATAAAGAAAAATGTCTGATTCATTCGGTGTCTTTGATGTTGCTGAAAGGTGACTGCCACAATAGGTTTCTGTCCACTGCAGTAATAAATATTACTCTATTATACAGACTGAGACTTTATGGTATTTTCAAAATGAGAGCAGTGCTACCACCCCGGGTTGGTGGAACTCGTGTACCAAATAAAAAGAAAAAATATTATAAAATACTTGCAAAACCTCACCTGTCACAGCCGTGTAGTCATACCTCCTAAGCGGTACGTTTTTGAACAGGCTGAACAAAGCAAGCAGAAAATGATCCACATGCAAATCTGTCTGTCTTAGCTCCTCCTTGAAGGAATTGTGTACGACGTGCCAGGTTCAGCTACCGATGTTGAGGACTGCGAAGCCAGGGAAGGCTCGCAGATTACTGATTTCTAGAGTCAAGGCCTTCCAGTTGACAACCGGTCCATCCATAGAGCACTGAGCTATCTTCTTCATCAATGCTGGAAATTGCAGCAAAACACTGATTCATTCAGTTAACGACGGTTTTCGCGCCAACTCGAACAAATGTTGGCAGCACCTTCTAAGATTACAACGAAACAAATGCGTTTTTTTTTTGCGTTTTTTTGTCCCATTGATTTTTTTTTTAAACCAAATATAAACTAAACAAGAAAGTGAATCAGTGACATTCAACGTGTTACTTCTCTTTGCGAAAGGTTATTAAAAGCAGTTCTGAAAAGTGTCATAATGGGCCAATCGTGTAAATCAAAATTCAACAGATTCAAGTGCTGTGCACAAATAAACAATCCAAAGTGCAACCGTCATAACCTACGTACCATGTCATCAAGGATAATAGAAAAATAAAATCATTGCATGAGATATACCCATGAAATCGACGAATCGATCAGTATTTGTGAGTCATGTCGTGGATTGATAAGTCACAATAGAGGTCCAAATACAAAAAAACGTCGATCGGATGGAAACGACGAAACTATGCAACTATCAATTAGTGGGCAGCAACATCATGATGATCCAGAACTGTCAACGAGTGGTCAACAAATCGAACATGACTTAGGTAATTTATCCTACAACATGTTAACTTCTTTTATAAACTTTCCACTGCATTCATTATTATAATTTGAACTAGAAAAGATCATGTTTAAAAATAGCTCTAAGACAAATATTATAATAAAGCGCGAACACTAAATTATTGCGACACATTCAACAGGGCATAACTTTTTTACCATTGGGTAAAAATCAACCAAATTTTGCACACTTTCTCATTGATGTGTATTGTTTACATGCTGTTAAATTCGAAGTCGTGTTTTTCGATTCAACAAAAATGGAGGTGAACCAACGCGAGTCGAGAGAACAAATTCTTTCCAAACACCTGGAATTTTCTGACCTGTCGCACCGGCAGTTGGGAAAAATGTTGAACATTCACCATTCAACCGTCTCCAGAGTGTTGAAGCGGTTCCAGGAGCGGTTGACGTTGGACCACGGCAAAGGAGCTGGAAGAAAACCGGGACCGGAGAACAAAAAGACGGAGGGAAAGGTGAAGCGGATGATTAAAGCAAATCCCAACGTCTCAAGCCGTGATTTGGCTAAAAAGATCGGCATGTCGCAGAGCTACGTCCAGAATGCAAAGAAGAGAGCTGGACTACATACATACAAGGTACAGAACTTCCCAAACCGCGATGAGCGGCAACAATCGACGGCTAAAACTCGGGCACGGAAGCTCTACGAGAAGATGCTGACAAAATATGGCTACTGTGTGATGGACGACGAAACGTATATAAAAGCCGATTTTAAGCAAATTCCGGGGTTGGAGTTTTTCACCGGCAAGAGCAAGTTCTATGTGGACGACAAATTTAAGAAGAAGAAAATGTCGAAGTTCGCCTCCAAATATCTCATTTGGCAGGCCATCTGCTCTTGCGGACTGAGGAGTGAGCCTTTCGTGACAAAAAAAAAAAAAACATGAGAAGTATGGAATATCGCATAAACAAATCATTGCAGATTACGAAAGCAGTGCGAAAAAATATCTTCGGAATAGATTCAACGGATGTTGGCAAAGTGGAGGCGTATGACGAGATAATTATGCAGTTAACGGAGAAGTTCAATCACCATACAACTGACAGAAGCGAACAGATTAAAATACTCTGTACTGCCTAAGTCTTTGTCGGTAAATAAAATCGTCAGAGAGCTTAACGCACCAATGTATATGGTGAGGCAGGTAAAGGATCTTGTTGATGAACAGTGTATTCTTTGTACTACCGAAAAAAGAAGGGGGCATTGAACAGTACATTAAAATGTTAGAAGAACTCGAAGAAATATACAATAACGCCAAAACAATACCAGGCACTCAGAAATTCCACAGTTTTTTTTTTATCTATTCTTGGTGACAAAGTAGCAGCAAAAAGGTATTCTAATTCAGGAGATGAACCAAACATATTTACCATGATCGGTAAAAAACATAGAAAAGAACATGTTTAAAAATAGCTCGAAGACAAATTTTATAATATGTATATATGAGACATTATAAATAAATGAATATATAAAAGTGAAATTCAATACATATAGCGATCAAACATTAAAGACCTTCCAAATGATTGAATAAATAGGACAAAATCTCCTAAAAAATTGAGTTTCATTAGATTCTTGGATGGTTATGACCTTCACTGGTTTAGTTTTTGATAACAAAATACACTGAAAAAAAATCAATGGGACATGAAAAAGTTTTTGTTAGAAAAACTGTGTTTCCTTAAAAGTGCCCATCTTGTGATAAATTAACGTTTGGTAAGGAACATAATTACCTATCTTGAGACAAAATTTTATTGAAATCAAAAATGGTGTTTTTTTTTAAATCGACTTTGAATTTTTTTTAAATGATTCTTTTCAGTGTAGGGCTCTTTTTGGATTTTTTTCAATATTTTTTTTCTTAAAACTTGACTTATTTTGTGATAATCACCCATACAACACTTTTTTGTAGGAGAAGTCATTTTTTATTAAACACATTGGGGCTATTCATAAACCACGTAGACTTTTATGGGGGGAGGGGGGGTTCTGACCAAAGTCTACGCTCCATACAAAATTTTAAAATAATGTATGGAAAAAAGTCTACGAAGGGGGGGGGGGGGGGGGGGTTGAGATTTTCAAAAATGAGCCTACGTGGTTTATGAACAGAAATCAATAAAAAAAAGTTTAGCCCTTTTCAAAAGACAGTCTAGACAAAAATTTAAGAAACTAAGTATGCAAAGTGGCTTATCTAGTCATGGTCTACACACCCAGAAAGTTTCGTTGTAATTTGAGAGGGTGCTGCCAACTCCGAATACGATTTGGGGCGAAAACCGTCTAATGAGATCGTTGGACCGAGTAGATGACAAAAACGCTGCCCAAAATCATTTGAAAAAGGCGTGAGTATGGTGGACACCTGACAAAAATTCCCGAGGAATTTTGAAATTCCCGACTTTTTCCCGCATTTGCCGATTTTACCGAGTCTGTGGCCACCCTGATAGGTGTTAAGCACCCACTTCGGTGAAAAACTCAGTTTTGTCAAAAAAGCAAATGGGACTGCCTAGAGATGAGCGGCATTATATTATTTCCTGCGACAGCTTAACTTCTAGTAATGATTGTATTGTCATCTTCGTAAACGTGAACATTAAAGACTATTTCAAATTTACTTGGTCAACTAGATCCTTCTCATTTCAACAGAAGCATACACAGCATTTTCTCGAAACAACAATATCATGCTTCATTGCTTACTGTACACAATCACTGCAAATCACTCATTACTATTAATGATAAGTAAACCGAAACAAATTTCTATGAAACGGAAATTACAAAACATTTCACAGCAACTGCTTGAAACCTCATAATTGATTGGTTCCATACCTTATAAGCATGGGTTCAATTAAGTTAACCCTCTAGTGGCATACAGTTCCATAAAAGCTACTGTTTTTCGTTTCTCTTCACATTAGTTAGCTGTTCCTAAACCGACCAAAATGAAATTCTCCATCGTCCTGCTAGTTGTAGTGGCTTCCTTTCTGGCAACCCAGCATTCCGCCAATGCTCTACCATTAGCTGATGTACGATATTCTTTAAAAGCTGCAACATTTTCTCATTGATCCTTTCCATCCACAGTCAGAAAACGCGGACCTCGAACGGGCCAAACGCGAGGAGTGGGGAAAAGGTAATTCCATTTTCATTTCAAAATTTTCACTTCAGTGACGGATTCCCCCATTAACAATTGAAGGTACTGGATCGCTCGATTTCGTGGTGAAGGTACCGATGAGTTTGAAGTTGAGCGCCGCCGAATTGGTACAATCGGGAAAACAATGGTAGAAGTAACATAAACAAAATAATGTATTTTTAGCACAAATAAAAACGATGATCATTGCTCACACAATTTACTAAATGGCCTATCGCTGGCGAGCAACATAAGCAAACCCACCGCCATGATTAATGCTAATCTCATTTTCCGCTGGACGGCTTTTGCAGCAGCTCCAACCGGATGAGAAAATGCATCCAATAAATTCCCCCCCAGAGAATTGCAGAACGCAACTGGAATTGTAACTACTCGGTGCCATACGCGTACTTACTGTGTCCACTTTTCTTGCCGTTGGATTTGCTCTTGTTTTTCCTCGGGTAGAGATGAATCTTACTCTGTCCGCAGCCCATTCTGCTCGCTGCTGCTCCTCCCCACTCAGATAATACCGGCGCTCAGCTGCTTTTCTTCAGCTTCTGCTAAACCCACTGACCGGCGGCTTAATCACTGGCTAGCTCACCAACTCCCGGCACGATTATTTATAAACTTCTCACACCAGGAATTATAGTTATGCCTTTTCCTGCTCAAGCCATCCCTTCGTATTTATTTATTTTATCTTTCTCACTGGAGGCGGCTGGATTAACGACACTATCGCCACCCACGCACTTCTTGCTCTTCTCCGTTCGTCGTCCTATCTGCCACTGACACTAATACCGCGCTTCTTTACTGCTAATTGCAGGCAACACTCCTCTAATAATTCACGTGATCTTCGAAGCACTTTACGCTTCCCTTCCCACTGCGGCCACTTTCGCTAATTTATCACCACGATCCAGCTAAACTGCTGCCATCGAGCAGCATAACGACAACTTTCCGTCACGCGTCAACCAATCATAAATCTTCATTTTCCTCTCCCGGTTGGGCACGTGTCACTCGCAACGCCAAACACTCGTGTGACATTTTCCCGAAACATACACACGCCCTCAACTTTTCAGCCTACTGGAAGCATGAATTTTCCTCCACTGCGACTCGAAAAAAAAAATCAAAGATACCCGTGATCGTCGTCCGTCCAGACTCTGCTGCTACTGAGCGCGAACCGAATGTCAGTGTTACTTGAATTATCCATCAATTAGGTGTTGTTTAGAATCGACAAAACGATTGTCGTCGTCGTCGTCGTCCTCGTCCAAGCACGCACTTCAGAGTTGAGTGTTGTGTTGTGGTTTTGTTCCTCAATTGAATGCGGTATTGCGGATCACTGAATGAAGGGAGATGCGGTTCGACAATTTCACACTGCCACAGCGCCTGAAACGAATTCGAAAGAAGTGAAGAAAGGGATTATTACCGGGTGAATAGCTGAGTTTTGACGTCGGAATGTCACACAATACGGTGTGCGGGGAATGTGATTTGATCATAATAAATCTGGTTGAGCTCAATCCAACGTACACATGTCTGTCAATGTCAGAACCAAGGCATTCAGACATCAAAACGAAAACAAAAACATATTTCCCGTGAATCCATAAGGAAATCCCAATGAATCAAGAAACAAAAAACAATCATGTGCCTCGTTGAGGAATATTCGAGCATTTCCACAGAGAAGAAAACGGAAAGCACGTAAGTTTCACCGGAACCGACAGCAATTTCACGCCTCGTAAAAATGCGGCCCTGTGGGTTGGAATCAAACCAACCTACGTCTACCATTGACATACTTGGACGAGGAGCAAAAGTGTACTCAGAAACTAGGAGAAATGGCACTCAACATGTCTAAAAAGTCTTACTCAAAACGGTAAAAATGGCGTTGGACGTCGATTACTCCTGAATATCAACACTCTACTGTAATCCTTCAAAGGCAATTGAAAAAGCATAGGTTGTTCTACCGGATGATGTTGTTAAATTACGTGATAGAGCTGTGTTTCGCGAGAAATCTTCAATCAAAGTCATTGTTTACGTTTCGAGTTAGATCCTTCTGATGTGTTGGGCGTCAACATGCAGATCTTTTTTGACACTGTCATTAATCATAACTATACTATAGTCTATCTCTATAGAGAAATTTGCGGAAGAAGCCATTGTTTACGTTTGCGACATTGGCCCTTATGAAAACTCCATGTCGATATAATAGAAATCCAGTATAGATCATTGCACGAAGGCGTCATCAATGCATTTTTGACAGTTCAGGGAGCTTGTTTACATGGACTTGGAATATTTTCGGTCAAATTGCCGAAAAACAGACATCAGTGCTTAATTTTACATCATTTCCTGAATCTAGTCGTACAGAATCCGGAAAAAGCCAACGAAAAATTTCGTTTGAGCGGTTCAAATTCTAACACCTTGTAAACAAGCTCCCTGAACTGTCAAAAAAGTGAGGTTAATACATTCGGTGCAATGATCTATTGTTTACAAACAATGAATCTTCTGACGTTTGGATGTTGGCTGCCGATCAAGTCCCTGGCTAAAATTTTTGCCTGTGTAAAGCTTTAAGCTTGTAGTACACTGTTTGTCGAATAGCCAAATATTTGGCATAGGCAGCTAGACAGCTGACAGATATCATAGATGTTTGTCAGATGCCTATCTGCCTATGACAAATATTTGGCTATTGGACAAACAGTGTACTACAAGCTTTAGAATGCTAACTTAATCATACACGCAAAAAAAATCCGCAGGAGAAACTACCATTTCGAGGGTTAAATTAAGCGCAAATACCAACAATTCTCAGCTGCTTTTGATTTTTCTATGCCTGCAATTAGGTTAACCATGGGGGGGGTGGTATCAATATGGGGGCTTTAAAAATACCCCAAAAGGGGGAGGGTTTTTCCCAAAAGTGGTAAGTTTGGGGGAAATTTTTTGGTAGTTTTAAAGATAGGGATAGTCAGGTAAATGGTCTAGGGGCAAGACACTGAGCAATCCTGAGTAACTCTGAGCAAATATGAGTATCTCTTATTCACTGGATTCATATTGTCATATTGAACATTCCTACCTTTTTTAAAGCTTGGTTTTGACAGTGAAATTGCATAATAAAAACAAGAATTTTTTTTCGTCAAAGTAACCATATCAACTTTGTTGTTTTTGTCTCCCGCTAATCGTAAATTTACAGTTCTTGGTTGTAAAAATGTCTAATGCAAACACCTCAGCGATTCCTACTGGCCTAGAACGTTTGGTAAGTATTTTTTGATGATGTGTGTTTGGTGAAATTACTGAAAAAATATACACTTACAGGATACGTTTTGGCAGAGAGTAGAGGGAGAGGTTGGTAATGGCACAGGTTATCTGCGGATAGAGTGAGACGGTTTCAGCAGAATTAGTTTTCATATTACACTGTTTAATGATTTTTCTCCTTTACTTCACTGATTATATATAAGTCTTTGATCTTAGTTAAGATTTATCATCCAAAATTTGTGTAATTAAATTTGTTTTTATTATTAATTAAGTTTGTTTTCCTTTTTTTTTTGCCTCCACCTAAAAGTAAAACAGTGTAATAGATACTGGAGACTACTGATAAAAACACCGTAAATGCACTTGAGTATAGCACATCTATACCACCTATGTGGCCGAACGACTCTATCCGATATTTGAAATGCTTTCCACAGTCGAAGCCAACGTTGAATGGGTTGGGTCAATTAATCCGCACAATGGGAATATGTGGCATTTATTAACTGCCGAACAGATCACCTCCAAAAAGAAACCAAGCCGGATCGACCTATCGCAAAACTGGAGCCGTATTTTGTATCTCGAAACGATCGACTTTTTGTACGAACGCTTGTGCGAAAAAGTTCTTCGTTTCGAGACCCAAAATATGGCCCCTGGAATTTTCAATATTTACGGTTGGTCGAACCGGCTTGGTCTCTTTTAGGAGGTGATTCTTTTGGCAGTCAATTATTTCAACATATTGCATTTGTTTTTCGTCTTCCTAAAAGAAACAATAAAACAATATTAATCAAACTACTTACCGTAATCGGGGCCAATACTTGCCAGTACTTGCCGTCTTACGATACGATTATAAATTAATTTCTCAGACAGTAAACATACTGCTGTCATTGGTTGCCAAGGTTGCCAGCATCGCCACCGAAAGATTCAAGCCAGTGCTGCCAGAATACATTAAATTGAGTTATAAATTATACACGTTGATGGAAGCTGATGCGTTCTGAGCAAATGTGAGTTTTATGATCAGATATGAGTGAAGTTGTTTTTTTCGTTTTCGCACACATTTTTTGGCATTCCTACCATTTTATATCTTGGGGGGAGAAGAACATCAGAGAGTGTGCAAATTTGATGAATCCTGAGCAACTTTGATGAAACAAGTAACTCACAAAAAAGCCGTCTTGCCCCTTGATAATGGTAGTTTTTACTGCAAGATTTTTTCTTTTGTGGTTCGTAGAGCTTCCGTGCCCGAGTTTTAGCCGTCGATTGTTGCCGCTCATCGCGGTTTGGGAAGTTCTGTACCTTGTATGTATGTAGTCCAGCTCTCTTCTTTGCATTCTGGACGTTGCTCTGCGACATGCCGATCTTTTTAGCCAAATCACGGCTTGAGACGTTGGGATTTGCTCTAATCATCCGCTTCACCTTTCCCTCCGTCTTTTTGTTCTCCGGTCCCGGTTTTCTTCCAGCTCCTTGCCGTGGTCCAACGTCAACCGCTCCTGAAACCGCTTCAACACTCTGGAGACGGTTGAATGGTGAATGTTCAACATTTTTCCCAACTGCCGGTGCGACAGGTCATGAAATTCCAGGTGTTTGGAAAGAATTTGTTCTCTCGACTCGCGTTGGTTCACCTCCATTTTCGTTGAATCGAAAAACACGACTTCGAGTTTGACAGCATGTAAACAATACACATCAATGAGAAAGTGGGCAAAATTTGGTTGATTTTTACCCAATGGTAAAAAAGTTATGCCCTGTTGAATGTGTCGCAATAATTTTGTGTTCGCCCTTAAAAGGAGTTGCCCTTTACATTCCCGTTTCATTTTACTCAATTTTTGATTTCAATTGTATACTATCTCTTTTTCTCTCACGAAAATGTTACTAAATTTTCGCTAAAAATTGGATCTACTCAATTTATGAGTAGATCCACTTTTTACGAAAATTGAGTAGCATTTCCGTGAGAGAAAATGAGATAGTATACAATTGTAATCAAAAATTGAGTAAAATGAAACGGGAGTGTACAATAGAAGTGGTAGTTTCGAGGGGTACGCCACTTTGTGATTGCACATTGGATCGCTGCAAATCCGTATCAAATTCACTCAAAAAAAAACAATCGCTCCCACTATCGCCATTAATCGCAACAGTATTATGAATCGCGAAACTCATCGCGTAATCACGTGTCATCGTCACCGATTTTTACTCGAATCCAAGCAAGCAGGTTTTCCGAAACAAAATCAATAGTTTTGTTTATGTTTGTCTCGGTGCTAGTGGTTGCAGACCAAATAAATGGCTGCGAAATATGTCTCGAAACGGCATCATTTGATGACTGATTGTTTGTGCTGGTATTTGCGAGAGTTATAACTGTATCCTCCTGGGTATCCTCCAAAGCTTCATATGTCGAGTCCTCATAAAGTGCTCCATACGTAGACATTCCGGTCCACGGCTCTAATTCAAGAGTAGTTTTTCGTCTTTTTGTTGCAGGTTTCAGGCATTTCATCTGGTGCGATTTAACGTGAGCAACATTATTACACACTACTTGAGATTAGCATAAAGGGCAAGTCAACATGAAGTTTTCACGAGGGCCAATGTTGCAAACGTAAACAATGGCTTCTTCCACAACTTTCTTGAAAATGCAAACTCGCTCAAGTAAACTACCACTTCTATTGTAAAGGGGAACTCTTCTTCTGCACAATCGTCGTGGTAATTTACTATGATTATGTTAGCATTCTCAAGAAATTTGCGGGAGAAGCTAACGTTTGCAAAACTCCATGTCCTTATGAAAACTCCATGTCGAAGTAATTATTGTTCGATTATTGTGAGGCTCAAAATTAACGCGTATCTCTTGTAACTGTTGTCGTAGATTGTTGTATTCTTCAGTTCCGTCGTTTCTGTAGAATTTTATGTGACAAAAATAAGAATTAGATATGCGTAGTAAAAAAGAGTTACAATTCTAAACACGTTCTGTTCGAGCCACATTTATATTTGGGAGCGAGTATTTCTGGCAGTTCTCGTTGTCAAATTTTTCGAGCAGTTCCATTCTGTCAGCGATAATTTTTATTCAGATCGCATCGTCATCGCGCTCTCATCGCGATTGATCGTGCTAATCGCAAAAAATGCTTTCAGCACAAAGAAAATCGTCATCATCGTGGAAATTTTCATGTCAGGGAAGCTTTATTCTTCGCTTATCGTGAGAGTTGCACCCCCCTCGGGTAGTTTACCTGAGCGAGTTTGCATTTTCAAGAAACTTGCGGAAGAAGCCATTGTTTACGTTTGCGACGTTGGCCCTTATGGAAACTCCATTATATATGGACGAATCCAGGTTGAAATAAGAAGAAGACACCGTGTGCTGATAAATCTGACAGCTCCCATGTTAAAGTATAGGACGAAAGTTGTTAAAATGCTTCTAAAAAATTCAAATGAAATTCTAATTAAAAGCGGATTGTTGTATGATGTAAGAAAAATCCAAAGCTACTCAATAAAGACATTTTCAGCAAAATAAAAATAAACTTTAAATAATGCGCCTATTGTGCAGTTTTGGATTTTTCTTACATCATACAACAAACCACTTTTAATTAAAATTTCATTTGAATTTTCTCGAAGCATTTCAAAATGTTCGTCCCATACTTTAACAAGGGAGCTGTCAGATTTATCACCACTCGGTGTCTTCTTCTTTTTTCAAGTTGGATTTCTCTATACTATCTCGATTAAAAAAAAAAACAAACGTCAGGCGGCTCACACGCTCGTTCAGATCTACTCTAAATAGAGTAACTTTCACTCAGTTTCATATTTCCATGCTAAATCTCAAAAACTGATTAACTTGAAAGAGGGAAACTGAGTAAATGCTATTCTGATTGTAAAAGCGCTGTACTTATAAAAAATAGAGTTATTATAATAAAGCTGTTCAAGGCGAAAAACGTGTACAAATTGAGTTTTCATACTGCAATTGATATAAGGAAGCCATTATATGAAACTACAAAAGCGTCTTCTTTCACAAAACACACAGTAATGAAATTGGTACTCCATGTTTGTTATAACAAGGCGATCGAGGAGTAGCAATTCCAGATAGGTGTGTTTTCTGGCAGCTGATATTATTCATTATTCATTTCATATTAATTGTATAGGTACCCATCAACAGCGGAGCAAGACCAATTCTCGAATACTTTTTCAAATGGACGTAAGTGACATTTGGATGAAAATTAGAAAATAAACATTGAATTTGTTTGAGTTTATTTTTGTTCCTATTTGAAAACCGGACATATTTATCCCAATTGAATTCCACTGAACGGCTCATTGGTAAAAGATATTACATCACTGTGCTTAAAAATAACAATAGGAGTGGAAATTCAAGTTTCATTAAAGAAATCGCTTTTTACAACGGTTTGCAATCGAAAAAGATGATACGCCATTTTGATAAGTCAGTATGATAGTTGGCATGTTACTTTCGTCAAAATGATACGCCATTCTGTGAATGACAATGTTGTTACGTCGAAATGTTACGTCAAGTTGTCAGATTTCACAAAGATACGTCAAACTTATCACAATGACGTATCATTCCTCTTCTGCAACAAAACGTTGTACAAAGATCTTTCGAAAAAAATCAATTTTTAATAAAAAAAAAATCTAAATTGTTAACCTTGTGATATAAAGCCTTGTACCAACTTGTCGTTAAGGGGAATTCAAATGATATAACAATGTTTCACAAGTTGCTTTTCAACACAAGGGACGAATCTACAATATTCCCAAAAAGTGCAAAAGTGATGATACACCGTTTTCTAAAAAGTTTGTAAAAACTTTCAAGAATAATCCATCGAAAAGTTCATCAAATATGGGCATAGATACATGATTTTGTAATAACATGCTATGAACAACCCGCATAATCACAAACCATTCCTGGACCATTTCCCTTATTGTTGACGACCGTTTCCGAGATTGTTACGACATTTACCCTTATAGTTGACAACTAAAAACTAATAATATCCTATAAAGTTCTAACAATATGTCAGATGGTAAAAGGCCAAACAACAATATGCTGAATAGGCGGTTAAGTTAGGTTACCATAAAAAAATGGCAATTTTCATGAACAAAGTTGTCGCCATACTCTATGCCAAAAATCTATCCAGACCGAGTGCAGACAATAAAAAACCTTTCAATGACAATATGGCATACATTAACAATAAGTGTTAATGT
Source organism: Aedes koreicus (assembly GCA_024533555.2). NCBI lineage: Eukaryota > Metazoa > Arthropoda > Insecta > Diptera > Culicidae > Aedes > Aedes koreicus. The sequence continues at coordinate 22,642 of JAHHFK020003093.1, forward strand.
AGAGGTTGTATGGTGAAAATGAGATTAATCTATTCGATAACATAAAATGTGATAATATATCTAACATTCGAAATACAGTTTTGACTATATAGCAAATTATTTTTCGTTATGCGGGAACGCATTTGTTAACATTTAGCGACTTACGTCGTTTTGAAAAAGTACTCGAGAATTAGCCAGATGCATAGTGGAGTTGTTCCCTCCGAAGGAAGAATCGATTCCGACTGAACTGCTAAACAGGGCGGAATTGCTTTGAACTCAAGACGCCACAAACACGGCAAAAAAGAGCATAGCAGAAGAAATAGCTGCATGCTTCCCATTGTTGAAGCTGATGCTGCAGGAGAAAAAAAGTACCACGGAAATCGCTCGACAGGTGAACATTTTTCTTCGTAGCGAAAATACATGGAGGTTTTGATTTGAATCAATTTGTTGTTTTTTTTTTTAATTATAGAGTTTAAAACACTCCGTCGGGGCGCAACGAGTTTTAACGGACATGAGTTGCTTTAACTCAGATTGTTTATTCAGCTAAAATTCAAAATTGAGTAACCCTTTAATTACGCTAACTAGGGTAGTTCCACTTTTAACGCAACTGAGTCGTTTTATACTCAGTTTTGAAAAAATACAAACAAGCGTGACTGAATAATGTTTACTCTAATTTTGATAGGGGACCTAGTTAATCCAAAATGAGCAACCCTTTAATTACTCTAATTAGGGTAGTTCCACTTTTAACATAACTGAGTCGTTTTCTACTCGTTCTACTCAGTTTTGAGTAACTACAAACGAGCGTGCATGATATGTTGCATAATGTCAAACGCGGTTGCCAAGCCTATGGGCCGTCAATATGTACACTTAGAAAAACAAAATCTTAATTAACTAGTTAAAAGTCCACACAGAATTGATATTCGTCTTGATAACGTATAGCCAACAGTATAGCTTTGAATAAACAGCAGCTATACTCGCCTAGTACAAACTTGAAATATAAGGAGCGTAGTATAAGCACACAGAGACAAATTTGATAGACGATAGACTATTATTGGGGGTTAGGATGACTATTGAAGTGTAGTGATTTTGAACCGACTATGATCATCAATAGTTGGTTCAACATTAACCATACTGTCGGAATAGTCCTTGTCACCATGATCATAGTCAAGAATGCCATAAACGTGGTAAATTCGTCCATTTTCATGGTTATTGTAACCATTATACGCAATAGTCATCTTGACCATGATTTTATTGTCAGTATAACCAACAATCAATATGAAAGTAGCGTTTTGAAATTGGTTCACTGTTGTAGAACCCCTAGGTCCGAAGTACACCTTGCGGTCTGCACCTTGCCATACACTCTTGCGCTTTTCGGTACCTTTCGGTACTAGTATCTTTATTTTTGTTTTGATTCGCTTTGTTATTTTGACAGAATATTTAATAGTATCACAGACTAACTCTAAGACCAGTAGGTCCCGAACAAACACGATTTTTTTCTTGGCTCAGTCAGTACTAGCACATCGGTCCCAAGCTCGGTTCCAAGCTTAATAATACGCCCCTAATAATTTAAAAAATTTAAAATTTAAAATTGCTAGTTTCATCACCGACAAACCGACATGAATGACAATAGAAAATGTCTTAATATTTCTGTTCAAATCATATTACTGACATCTATCTTCGTGTTCGCTTAGAACGTTTATTGAAGCCACGAACACGCTTGAGAACTTGATAAGAAGGTTCATGTCCGAGCAATTCTGGACAAATTTATTTTATCTAGATAAAATGATTCTATAGGTTTTGACAGATGGGATCGCTGCATATTTGAATCGGTCGTTATGGATTCTTGATCAGAAGTTAAGATTGAGTTTCATGTCGGTTTGTCGGTGGTTTCATGTTGATTGTTGGTATAATGTTGAGATTTATGTGCGTAGGCTAATGAAGATTTATTTGAAACTGAGAATAAAATGTTTTCCCGCGCATTTTTTTTTTTTTTTTTTTGGTCTTTTTATCTTTAAATTAATAACACCAAAATTTTTTAATTTTTTTTGTAATGAATTGGTTGGGTTGGTTGGGTTTGTTGTGGAATTTTTTTTTATTGGAAATGTGGAACTTGGGCATATAGTCACATGAACAAGCAATGGAAACAAGCTATTTAAATTGGCTCACTGCTGGCAACCCCATTGGTCAAAAGTACACCTTGCAATACATTCTTGCGCTTTTCGGTACTAGATTCTTTGTTTTTGTTTTGAATCGTTGTGTTATTTTGACAGAATATTTGAAGGTGAGTTATGTTTTCTGGGATGGGAAGAACTTTTATCAAAACTTAATTACATTACATTACAATACAGGTCGACAACTATGAAATCGAAATGTTTTTACTAAAGGGTGTATTCGATAAAAATGGCACACACATATATAATCATCAAAATTAAACTGATTATCGGATTTTCTTGAAATTTTCAGGGAATGAAGAACTACTAATGAGTTTTGATTTACAACATTTGTTTTATTCAATTTCTTCTCCCATCCCGAATGCCCGCACCTTCCTTTTCACTCCACCCATCAAATTTTGTACAACCGATTTTCCCAGTGTTTTTGTTGTTTTTACCCAAATTTTCTTCAATTCTAGCTCTGTTTTTATAGTTTTGGGATGTTTGCGAAGTTCCGTTTTCATAATTGCCCAGAATTTTTCAATTGGACGAAGTTCCGGTGAATTTGGTGGGTTCATATCTTTTGGCACAAAATTGACTCCGTTGGCTCGGTACCACTCCAATACGTTTCGAGCGTAGTGGCAGGATGCTAGATCAGGCCAAAACAGAGTTGATCCTTTGTGCTTCTTAATGAATGGCAAGAGACGCTTCTTAAGGCACTCTTCCGTGTAAATCGCACCGTTTATTGTTCCGGAAGTGATGAAGGGAGCACTTATTTCACCACATCCGCAAATCGCCTGCCAGATTAGAAACTTCTTTGCAAATTTCGATAGTTTCTTCTTTCGAACATCCTCCGGAACATCGAACTTCGACTTGGCAACGAAATATTCTTGCCCAGGAAGTTGACGGAAGTCGGCCTTGACGTATGTTTCGTCATCCATCACGATGCAACCGGATTTGGTGAGCAGCTTCGTGTAAAGTTTCCGGGCGCGGGTTTTCGCAGTGATGTTTTGTTTTTCATTCCGGTTTGGGGCTTTTTGCACTTTGTAAACATGTAACCCTGCACGCTTCATGGTTTTCTGCACAAAACCGACTGACACCTTAGACTTTTTAGCGACATCTCGAATTGACATGTTTGGACGGTTCTTGAATTGTTGTACGACTTTCCTGGCCATTTTACTGTCCATTGGACCACTTTTACGACCACTCCCTTCCTTCCTTTGGACACTCAGACGCTCCTTGAAGGTTCTTATTACACGAGACACAGTTGTATTTGCAATTCCAAGCCTTTTAGCAATCCACCGGTGGGACGCCCCTGGATTTTGATTGTGAGTGCACAAAATTTTCTCACGGACAATTTCTTGTTTCGACGACATGACTGGAACTACTGAATGTATAACTATGAAACTTGGCAGATGTAAATAATACACTATGGATAAGATCTACTCAAATTTCTAGGTTTTTTACTCATACGATTCAAAAGTTACAGAAGATTTTCTGTGTGCCATTTTTATCGAATACACCCTTTACAAGCCACCGTCGTTCAAATTATGTTAAATTTGGGCCTTTAAATCGGATGATGGCAACATACAATATGCATAGCAAAAACGTTGACTTTACAACGACAAAATATAAATTGAAGTAAAACTTTAATGATATTTGATAAAAAGCTGCTCATAAATGTACTAGAATAAAAGCCACATACTGTTACAATTATATTTATATACATTTAAGAGTGACAAAAATGTAAAAAATAACTGTAACTAAAGGTCTACACATGATTGACGTCAAATAAGTAAATAAATTAAGCTTGGGACCATAGGCGTAGCCAGGATTTCAAATAGGGAGGAGGGGGGTGAGTTTTTTTTTAGAGAGAGAGAGAGAGAAAGAGAGAGAGAGAGAGAGAGAGAGAGAGAGAGAGAGAGAGAATTACATCGTCTCAAACCAGTGGTTGCACATACTGAACAATTAACATTTACGGACACTTAACGGACAATACAACGCCCGGTGGACCAGTAGAGTAGGGTCATTTTCATGTTCCGACAAATAGAGCGGGAATGGAGCCCTCACTATGTGACAATACGCCTGAATGACGGGTGGATTATCTTCTCTACTCTCACCCAAAGTATTTGACAATATCCGTCCGATTCTGGCAACAAGATTAAACAATTCTAGGCTTGTTCTGGAATAAAATAAAAACGATTTTAAAAACTTTCGATTTTTCCCATGTTTTTAGATCAAACCACATTAAATGCCAAACATTTAACGGGTACTGTAATGTCTCGATATATTCATTTTATAGTCATGTTGGATTTTTGTATAGGATAACCACCGAATTTGTTTGCAGTTTGTACTGAAAATGTACTTTTCATCCGCGACCCTCTCACCCAAAGCCCAACCGCAGAAACACCGTTTTTACTCACCGTGCTCACACCGTTTTAATAGATTATATTTTTTTAATGGTTGTTCAAATTTATTTAAATATAATCCCATACTGCTTACGATCGCATGCCAGAATTTTATGAAAATAGTAGTTGTTCAGAAGTTCAGAAGTGCAATTTATATGGACATGCTGAAATGCTCAAAAACAAATTGAGTCTTTAATTGAGCTCCATGCTTTTAAGATAAATGGTTTTGGAATGCAAAGAAGATTCCAAAGCGTGCTGAAATTATTAATAAAATGAGAATGGAAAATATACAATATGATTTAAAGGAACACGATCTTCAATTGAACCCCCTGACTTGGCTACTGTCAAATTGACAACATTGCCCAGGCTACACCAACCAGCGTCTTCATGTTGCAGCTGGCAGTCTTTTGCGATCATATGACTCGTGGAGGCGTGAGGTAGGAACTTGTTAGGAACCAGAGGTCGGTCGCACCCTCTTCCGAGGTGTCAAATCACCATTTGAAGCCCGGAGAATGATCTGAAAACAAAGATACACAAGAACTCAGCGTACCGATTGCCAAAACGAGCCCCGCTACCAACCCAACAATTTTAACCAACATCCCAGTGATTTCTTGTAGAAGTGCAGAGGTGTTCTCTGCTTCCAACAAAGTGAGTATCACGTCAACACATTCCTAATCTTTCCTGATTTGACCTTCGTCTAGGCGGAGCCGACGCCGTTATAGTGTTTTTTTTTATTGAGGATGTTAGTTCTCTGTGTAATAACAGTTGATCTGGCAATAACGGAGTAGCGGAGTACGATGAGTTACATAACTCTTTTGAAGATAGATCGCGTGCAGCTGAGCCGAATAAACTCTCTCACTATGTTAAAGTACAGAGAACAGACATTGATGTCCATATACCTATTCTTGAAAAACGTGTGTAAAAGTTAATATGGGCAGCCGGTATAAGAAGCAAGTGCAGAGAAGAACAAAAAAAAATTCAGGTTATGTTCTAGGCTTTTTATTGATAAACATTTACATAACAGTTATCACACAACTGCAGAGCCGCCTATCAGGAGCAGAACGACATACATTTGAAATTTCGGTTTAAAGTTTTACACAAGTAGCAGACCGAAGATGAACGTCTGTTCTCTGTGGTTGAACTTTGAGACATTACCAGAAAGAATGCACATCGATATTTTGTGGATACACTGTATGTATTTTATATATTTACTTGTTAATTATATATATTTGCCATCACTTAGTCAGCATTGTAGCAAATTCCTCATAATTGATCTTGCCATCTCCGTCCAGATCTGCCTCTTCCAACAGATCAGCCAACTCACTATGATTCAGTCGCTCACCGTGCTTCCTCATTACAGTTGACAGTTCATCGATTGTCAGAAATCCATCGCCGTCTTCATCGATCGTACTGAAGGCATCCCGCAGCTCTTGCTGGGCTGTATCATCCCAGGCCTTACCCGACATCAACGCGAGGAATTGGTTCAATTCGATCGTCCCAGTTCCATCTGGATCGGCCTCGCGTATCATTTGTGCGATCTCCGCCTTGGTAGGTTTCATTCCCAGCGCTCGTAGGACTAAACGCAGCTCCGAGGTTGTTATTGATCCACTAGCTTCCCGGTCGAACATTTTGAACATTTGCCGGAACTGCTGGTCCTGCTGATCCGTGAGGCTGTGATGAGACATTTTGACAACACGTGAGATTTAGACGAGAATGCAAAATTCGATTAGGATTGCGAAACGCTTTTTTCAAATAATGAAAAGTGACAGTTTCAAAACAGTCATGGCATACTAACTAGATGACTCTGTTCAGTCAATAAGGCATCCAGCGAAAGGAGCTACGTAGACATATTTTCTCCTCTTCTAGCATCGTCAGTCATTCATACTGATTAGTTCACATACGGGTATATAAACTATAGACAACCGCTGACACAACCGCCAGTTCAAGTAGTTCATGAACTATGTGCTATATATACTGCCAGCATTTCACCGCTCAACGGATGGTTTCCCATTCACTGTTTGACTTGCTGAGTGCCAGCGGCTGAGTGGTGCTTCATTTTGCAAATTAGATCAGGTTAATTCTCACTATCGCTGATAGTCTACAATGTAGAACGTTGGACCTTGGTACACCGAAAATTTGTCAACCCAGGTGGTAGAAGTGTGGTTTTCAATTAATTCTTAAAATTAGTTTTCATTTAAAAGCACTCAATTTTGAAGTATCTGTACACGACAACCAACTGAAGCCCAGAGAGAATCGATTTCTTCGACCGAGCCAACCCTTTGCGACAATGGCTGCAGACGGCGGAGGTAGACTTTTCAAACCATCCACTACCCTACTTTCGATTGCTTGCAAGTCTCGAGTTGAGGAAACGCCGACCGGTGTAATCTAATTAGTGAGGATAAGTTAATAAGATATTCTGAACGCAGTTCGTTGCTGTGCGTACACCCGGTTCAGGCAGGAGAAAATATGACAACCGTACGACCAAAATGGACCGACGAAGGACGAAAGCGAAGATGGTGAAGGCAATGCAAGACATATTGGAATTTCAGCAAGCAACACACCGAGATAATTTAATTAGCATTTTCAGGGTTATACGGGTGGAAAAAGGGCAAACTGCGCTAGCGTTTGCCTGCCAGTCGATGACACGACAGTGGGAAAAAGAAATGCGAGGAAAACCTTCAATGTGATGTATTTTGTAGCTCGTTGGGTGGAACATGGTTCGACACTATGCCTCTAGCGCCTAGGAACATTTACGTTCGCTGTCTTCGTGTGTTGCCGTGAACTTTCGCAGGCATTTTGTTCCCACATTTTGGAACCTGCAAAGTTAGAGTATTATACGAGGCAGAGGAAACTAGAAGTTCGAAGCAATGTTGTGATTTTATATTCGTTAAGTAGTTAAATAGATATGAAAAAGTTTCCAAGAGATCTATAATGCTAATTCACGATTGCCCGCAGGTGGGAAACGTTCGAAGTAAAGTTCAGTCGGTCAATCTCTTCTAACGATCTTTTTGGTGTAGTGAGCCAATGCCAGGTCCAGCCAAAACACCTTCTTCCGCATGGTGTTTCCGGATGAAGGTGACCACTTCTGACAGGTATGTGGTACTGTAAATTTTGCCGTCCAGGGTCAGATATGTCTTATCGCCCACTACCACAACCACATCAAGGTTTGCCGGGAATATCATCTTGACCTCCTTGAGCCTTCAGCCGCTGCTTGTTAGACCTGTACTTCCACACAAAGATGTTCATGAACTGGAGATAACGTATCGATGGTTTGTCAGGTTGCACCGATCGGACCAGGATTCCTCACGAATCTCTTTTCTTTATCCAGCAAGGTGGCAATGATCTTGCCCCCCGATAGCTGCAAAACATAACATCAAACGAAGCTATTTAACTACTTTAGCCATGGCTTCTGTAAAATATTTGATTCGCTGTCAAGCTTGCTTGTAAACGATAAGGTTACTGTGATTGGTGAACTCACAACCAGGTGGCAGCTTCACATTTAGAAAATTCTGAGAACAACAAATATCGCTTGATAAGTTTTTATAGCAATGGATATTTGACCACTTCCCCCATTGCTTCCGGAACGTGTTCCGAAGAAAAAATATGGCTATCGTGATCCATAAAGATAACATGTATTGTACTGGAATTTCTAAAAAAAAAATCCTAAAAAAATGCTATGTTGTTTGATAGGTTTTTGTTCCAATGAAAATTTATCCATTTTCCCCACGGCTTCCGGAACTGTCACCACACGGCCATTGATATACAGTTGAATTAAATCATCATATATGTAATGTGCTCAATGGGATATAGGAGTAAACCTAACTACCCATAGCCAAGTTTTCTATAATATAGCGAAACTAAGCTAGAAAAATACCAGACTAAAATACAACTTCCACAAAGAAATGGACAGTCACAGGAAACCTTCACGCATAGCGATTGTTAGTCAAACTATTCCTCTTGATGATGGAAAGTTTAAGGCCAATTTACCATATCAGATAAATCATGTGATTCGATAAGATGAGGAGAGAATCGAATACCAAAACCGACTTGCTAAATACTTCTCAGAATAAATAAAATAAATTTAAAAAAATATATACGTAGAAATAAATAAAATAAATACAAAAATTAATAAAATAAAAAGCTGAATAATTTAAATACAAAAGAGAAGAATAACCAAAAAGATATATTATATAACAGAAATAGGAAACAAAATAACAAAATAAACATCAAACAAAACAAAACATCAATAAAATAAATTTAATGCATGAAATAAATAACACAACTTTAATAAATAAAACAAGTAATACAAATAATTTAAATAAACTAACTAAGACAATTAAACTAGAAAACATTAACAAAACATATGAAATAAATTTAAAAAAAAAATGAATACAATGACGTACGATTAAATAAACCCAATTATTGTTCAATATGCTCATTTTTGAGGGCTTGTCTTTCATTTTTCCGTGAATCAATTGAGCTGAAACTTCGGCTGACGTCTTGAAGTAACCTTGATTTTTTTTTATCTATATTCAATCCATAATTTTTCATTCACCACTTGAAAAATTACTGACACCGCTTACGACAAACCAATAAGGCCACCTTTTGATTGCTATATATAATGCTCAAATTTGAGGATCTGAATTTTGATTTTCGAAAATTACCTAGTTCCCAATTCAAATTTACCAACATGGCCAAAACTAAGTGGTCTCTGTAACTTCTTAAGTCACTGACTGATTGAAATTCAGGTTATTCGTAGCCTATAGCCAAAATTCCAGCTAAATTACATGACCATTTTCTATGAAAATCGGGCATTGGTCTTATCAACAATCAATGTGAAACTAGCGATTTGAAATTGGTTCACTGTTGTAGAACCCCTTGGTCCGAAGTACACCTTGCAGCCTGCACCTTGCAATACATTATTGCGCTTTTCGGTACTAGAAGCTTTGTTTTTGTTTTGATTTGCTGTGTTATTTTGACAGTATTTTTGAGGGGTTGTTCGTTGTGAGTTATATATTTAGGGGTGATTCATTAAGCTTGGGACCGATGTGCTGGTATTTCCTGAGCTAAAAACTATATCCATTTATTTCTTGACCAGCCAGCCCCTGGTCGTATGAATAGAATAAATCAGATAAATAAAATAAAAGAATTAAATGAAATTGTGCATTGATAAAATGCACAAAATATATAAGAACAATAACAAGGAAAAAAAATGAATACAGTAGCTAAATGGAGCTGAAAAAAGTAAAACAAAACTAAGTAAGAAATAAATAAATATATTAAAGGATATGAACAAAATATATACCATATCAAAAAATGGGTCAATAAAACAAACACAAATAAAATCAATAAAATTTATAGGGTTAGAACAAAAAAATATATATAAATAAAATAATTAAAATGAATAAGATAAAAATTAATATAAAAAAAACTCATAGAAAACAGATAAAGATTTAATCCAAAAAAATTAATCAATTGAATAAATGCAGAAAATCAAATATGTAATGACATTAACATAACATATTAAACAAATAGAATATACAAAATAAATAAAATAAATGAATTAAATGGATTGAATAAATATAAGAAATGAATGAAATAAAATGAATCAAATTGATATAATAATATGATTAAAATAAACGAATACATGACGACTCAATTAAATACATCAACTGAGTAAAATAATTTTCAAAAAGTAATAACCTATATCCAAAAGTATAAATTGAATTTCCAAAACAAATCAAATGAAAAGGTAAGGAAATAATTTAAATTAATTAAATAATTAAGGAAAGAAATCAATAAATAAAAAACATAGAATAAATCGATCCTTGAAAATAAAAAAAATACAGATTAACATAAGAACAGAACTCATAAGTTGAAACAGATATATTAAAATATATCTGAAATTACAGAAACAAATAGAAACATACCAATGAAAGCATATAACACACCGATTTTAAGAAAAAGGTTAATCGAAAAAGATAAACATAGCAACAATACAAATAGAAACAGATCAAAAGAAATTGAAAATAGAATCATATGAAAAGAAACATATCAAAACAAACAGACAAAAAGAAACAGACACCTACAAACTTAGAAATAATGAATTTTACACGAGACGTAATTCATGTTTGTAAAAAGTCGTAAAGAAAGATTTCGTGTAAAATTATGTCACCTGAAACTGATACGTACGCAATTGGGCAAAAGATCGGTTTGATTGAATTTATTTTCTCATCTCTTTCAACTCATTCTTATGTGCTAAAGGACGCTTGCATTTGTCGGTCTCAGGGGACAGAAATTTATACGACATTTTGGTAGTGTGTAGATAAACAGTGACGGACAATACAATAAGACCAAAGCATGGTTTTCATACAAAATGGTCATGTTAGGGGGCTTGCCTTTCATTTTCTCGAGAACCAATTGAGCTGAAATTTCGGCTGTGATCCAGAAGTAGCTTAAATTCTGCATTACATCCATCATTTTTCATTCACCACTTTACAAGTTACAGACACCGCATACGACAAAACAATAAGACCACTTTCTGATTTCCATAAAGGATGCTCGAATTTGAGGATCTGAATTTTGATTATTGATGCACGGGTCATTTTAATATCAGTATACCATAGATTGTAATTCACACTCATCAACATGGCCTAAACTATGGATATCAAAAGGAGGTCTTATTGTTTTGTCGTAGGTTGTGTCTGTAGTTTCTGAAGTGGTGAATGAAAAATTATGAAATTATTAAAGATGAAAATTCAGGTTATTTTTAGGCTATTTCAGTTCAATTACTTCACGGGAAAGTGAAAGACAAGCCTCCAAACATGACCATTTTGTATGAAAATTGGGCTTTGGTCTTATTTATTGTCCGTCACTGTAGATTAATAAGAAGATGAAGTTGAAGTTGAAGTTGATGTTGAAGCTGAAGTTGAAGTTGCAGTTGAAGTTGCAGTTGAAGTTGAAGTTGAAGTTGAAGTTGAAGTTGAAGCTGAAGTTGAATTTTATATTGATGTTGAGGTTGAAGTTAAAGTTGAAGGTGAAGTTGAAGTTTTAAGTTGAAGTTAAAGTTAAAGTTAAAGTTAAAGTTAAAGTTAAAGTTAAAGTTAAAGTTAAAGTTAAAGTTAAAGTTAAAGTTAAAGTTAAAGTTAAAGTTAAAGTTAAAGTTAAAGTTAAAGTTAAAGTTAAAGTTAAAGTTAAAGTTAAAGTTAAAGTTAAAGTTAAAGTTAAAGTTAAAGTTAAAGTTAAAGTTAAAGTTAAAGTTAAAGTTAAAGTTAAAGTTAAAGTTAAAGTTAAAGTTAAAGTTAAAGTTAAAGTTAAAGTTAAAGTTAAAGTTAAAGTTAAAGTTAAAGTTAAAGTTAAAGTTAAAGTTAAAGTTAAAGTTAAAGTTAAAGTTAAAGTTAAAGTTAAAGTTAAAGTTAAAGTTAAAGTTAAAGTTAAAGTTAAAGTTAAAGTTAAAGTTAAAGTTAAAGTTAAAGTTAAAGTTAAAGTTAAAGTTAAAGTTAAAGTTAAAGTTAAAGTTAAAGTTAAAGTTAAAGTTAAAGTTAAAGTTAAAGTTAAAGTTAAAGTTAAAGTTAAAGTTAAAGTTAAAGTTAAAGTTAAAGTTAAAGTTAAAGTTAAAGTTAAAGTTAAAGTTAAAGTTAAAGTTAAAGTTAAAGTTAAAGTTAAAGTTAAAGTTAAAGTTAAAGTTAAAGTTAAAGTTAAAGTTAAAGTTAAAGTTAAAGTTAAAGTTAAAGTTAAAGTTAAAGTTAAAGTTAAAGTTAAAGTTAAAGTTAAAGTTAAAGTTAAAGTTAAAGTTAAAGTTAAAGTTAAAGTTAAAGTTAAAGTTAAAGTTAAAGTTAAAGTTAAAGTTAAAGTTAAAGTTAAAAAGTTAAAGTTAAAGTTAAAGTTAAAGTTAAAGTTAAAGTTAAAGTTAAAGTTAAAGTTAAAGTTAAAGTTAAAGTTAAAGTTAAAGTTAAAGTTAAAGTTAAAGTTAAAGTTAAAGTTAAAGTTAAAGTTAAAGTTAAAGTTAAAGTTAAAGTTAAAGTTAAAGTTAAAGTTAAAGTTAAAGTTAAAGTTAAAGTTGAAGTTGAAGTTGAAGTTGAAAATGAAAAAAATTTAATTGTCATTTCAATTGAAGTTGAAGTTGAAGTTGAAGTTGAAGAAAATAAGTGAATGTGAATTTTAATTTTTAATTTGAAATTTTCAAATAAAAAATTTAATGGATGTTGAAGTTGAAGTTGAAGTAGGAGTTGAAGTTGAAGTTGAAGTTGAAGTTCAATTTAAGGTTAAAGTTGAAGTAAATAAAAAGTTGAAATAAAAATTAGAGTTGAAATTTTAGTATTGCATTTGAGATTTTCAAATTATATATGTAATTAAAATTGAAATAAAAATTGAAATAAAAATTGAAACTTTAACTGAAATCTAAATTGAAATCAAAATACAAATTTAAATTTAAATTTAAATTTCAATTGAAATTAAAATTTAAATTAAAACTGAAATAAAAATTTATATAAAAATTGAAATTGATATTGAAATTCAAACTGATATTTAAATTGAAATTTAAATTGATATTTAAATTGAAATTGAAAATTGACATTTAAATTGATATTTAAATTGAAATTAAAATTGATATTAATATTGAAATTAAAATTTACTCGATATGAACTGGCCCTGTCCAATTTTTATGGGAATCAGTATGACAAAACCAAACGTTTTGTTTTTAGTGGTAAACGTGGATGCCTCTCACCCCAGTCGATCTGGTATCAATTCCAGTCGTTGCCGCTGAGATTTTCTGAGACGTTGGTGCATACAATACAACATTGTAGCCTTGATTTTCCGCTTCATTCCCCACACCACGCAAACCAAAGTTCCCTGCTGAGCAGTTGATGGAAATTAAAATTGAAATTTTGAAATTGAAAATGAACTTGATTTTGAAATTTTACAATTTAAATTGATCTTGAAGTTGAAATTGAAATTTTTGTTGCAAATTAAATTGAAATTCAAACTGAAATTCCAAATGATATTCATATTGCAAATGAAATTCAGTATAAATTTCAAATTCAATTTCAATTTCAATTTCAATTTCAATTTCAATTTCAATTTCAGTTTCAGTTTCAATTTCAATTTCAATTTCAATTTCAATTTCAATTACAATTTCAATTTCAATTAAAATTTCAATTTCAATTTCAATTTCATCAAATTTGCATAGCCTATAGCATTTGATCATTGGAAATCCTTCGATATTCTTTGACCATGAAGATGCATACAGCCGTCAACCTTTTTCAAGCGAGCGCCATCATCATCATCATCATCAAAATGCAAAAACAGGGTTTTGTTTCAAAATCCAATTATGGTGGAATGAAAATATGTTTACTGTGTTTACTATTTTCACTGTGTTCTAGTTGAGGGGTAGAGAGCAGTGAATAAAGTTTCATAAACAATGCTTTGATATACAACAAACAAAAAGAACTAATGAATTATAAACAACAATGATGATGACGGCTGTTTGCACTTTAAATCGCGTACACCCCTTGGCAACCAACCCCTTTAATTATGAACCGAACTGATGTTTAGTTTACTCACACGAGAAAAAGCAATGGCAATAATAAATAGCTCAAATATTATGCCCTCATGGGTGCTACGGATTAACAAACATACTGTCATTTCGGAAAACGTCAACCCTCACCAGGGAATGTAACTAGAGCTCATCGATCCTACGTAAAGGTAAAGTCGTATGGAGGCCAAACTTTGCAAGCAGCGAAACAAAAATCAGCCAATTTAATAATGCACTACTGGCTGCTTACTAAATGCGAACGATGAGCGACTGCCGAGGATTCCCTGTTGGCACTGCTTTGCGCCGAAATCCGCCTTCTGGTGCGACGACAGCCTCCCAAGATAGTTAGTTTCTACTTTCTGTGTTCTGGTTCTTTTCCATGCGTAAAATGAGGAGCAGCATAAGCTTCTGAAAATCTTAAGGGGATTACCCGATTTAACAGAAGGCGCTTCTGAAAAAAGTTTTCCGTAGCAAGAAAGCAGAATATCTAGAGATTAGTAACGTTTAATAAACACACCGAGAAAGGCCTATCCACATAAACCACCTGCCAAATCAAGGTTAGTAATGGTTTGTAGTGTAATTTTCTCGTATTTCTAAGACTTTCAAAGCGCAAAGCTGCCAAAATTCAATACCATTCCGGCTGCCGTTTTCAAGTAATCAAATTTAAGATCCCATTCATTTTCCCCACACTGCCAACCATTATTCTGGCTAATAAATATTTACAGCAGAAGTAAATTTCCCATTATTTACATTTTGTCGCACAGAATGCGCCTTCGGCGAAAAATTGAGCGTGTATTCGTCAAATAGCGCTGTTCGTACGCCGCTTGCTGTAGGTTCTCGCATAGCAGCACAAGAGCAAAAGTAACACCCTTTGGTCTTTTGGGCACGGTAAAAGAGCGTGCGCATAGGTCATCCAAAGCGTCTGAAAGACTATCCCAGAATATACAACAGCCATTGATAAGCAGTGGATGAATAATGTCCTTTCAATGTTGGCCCCTCGCGGTAAGATAAGAAGCGATAACTGAGGGCATTCGTTCCGTTCGTGAACGGGACTGTTCTGAAATGGTTTTGGGGAAGGTTGAATTCATTGCAGCCGTGGAACCATTCTCCAACTGAATCCTGGCGAGAGCGAGCTTGTTTAGGGGAATATCTGTAACTAGAAAATGAGAAGAAGGATTAGTGGTTGCCATTTAATTCCAACTACCTTTATTGCTCATCTTGACAGATACGCATTTCGTCGATTCCGTCTACAGTGTGCAGACTTCTTCAGTGTCGTGTACTAATACTCAAGATAAGCAAAAAAGGTAGTTGGAATTAAATGGAAATTACTAATCTTTCTGCTCTTTTTCCAGTTACAGTCTCCAACTGTTTTTCGCAAATCAGAAATGGAAATTTTGTTATTAATTTGATGTTTTGAGTTTGGAGGAATCATTTCAAAATTAATGCACATTACCATGGTTTCTCCATAAATTTATGCTCAATTTGTTGCAAACTCGAAATGCACTGACCTTTTGAAGTTTGTATGAAAATTAGTATGAGTATCAAACGTTTTTTTCATCCTCCTAGCGTTTCGGCGTAATGACAGATGGGAAAATTTGCTATCTGTGTATTCGAGAAAGTTGTCCCGCAACAACTTTGCTGAAGACCACATTTTTATTGAATTTCAAGTGAATTAATTATTGATTCCTTTCCTAAAGTTTATGATGTATTGGATCCACAGTTATCAAGGCAACACTGCTTGCTAATTGTACAACGTAGTAGCCTTGCATTCCCACTCGAAGAGTCGAAGAGCAGGAAGGATGAGACCTAAGAATGTGATTGTCGCATATTTATTCCCAGGTAAACATCTAAGTACCAGCACCATTCGAATTAGCAACGAATTTAACTCACGAATCAAATTTTGGAATTTGAAATTGATCGATTGGTGTGGATCTGAATTGATACTTCAAATCACCCTAGTGTACATGACTTGAAGTTAAAAATAAGATACCAAAGATTAGCAATTGGAAAACTGCAGATCCGTTATCATCAACAGCCAAACATGCCGATCCGGGATGTCGCAAGACAATCGAAGGTGTTTCATCTGTTTTATCCAGAAAACTATGTAACGGTCTGGACTACGTGCCCCAAGTCCCCAAACAGGAATGAGAAGCAAAATGTCGCTGGTCCATGCCCAGACGATCGACAATATTTCGTTGCAAAGTGCAAGTTTAACGTTCCAGAGCACGTTCGAAAGAAGAAAATGTCAACATTTGCCACGAAATTCCAAATCTGGCAAGTGATTTGCGGTTGCGGCAAAGTGAGCGCACTTTTCATCACGATGCAGATATCAACGAGCACGATGAGCACGATTTGCCTGGATATTCTCTCCTTGCCTACCCAGCACGTGGGTAGTTTGGCAAAAAAATGTGTGCTTGGTTCGAGCACTATTTCACATGTCCTTCGCTCAATTTCAAACACTTCTATTAAATTTTCTACAGCCTGCCTTACACTAACGGAACTATCGACACTTTCTTTTCATATCCTTCGTTCTAAAGAATAATTCCTTCTAAATCATAATAATTGTTACTCCGCGTATGGAGAATACAAGAAAATGATAATTATAGTAAGTAAATTATACACACAAAAAGATAACCAAAACAAATAGAATAAAAGAACAAGAAGAAAATGAATATAGCGAATGAAACAAATAAAAATCAAGATGTATAAGTGTTACCGCTAGCAACGGAACGAACGAGCGAGCGTAGGTGGCCGTTGCGAAGCAAACAAGTGAAAATTTTCATTACATGTACAACATTGACAGAATAAAGACGGAAACTTCAAACTCTTAAACCTGAAGCTAAATTAATCCTCTAAAGTCCTGAAATCCCACTCCCTCCCGACGGAAGAACTCTGTTGCAGTATTCGTAGCCCTGTTCCTTAGTGGTACGAACCGTCAAGTCCCGAGCAACACCCCTGGTTATCTCCCGTTCCTGACATTTTGGTCCTTCGAAAACCACCACCCAGTTTATATGGGAAAAAGTCCGCATCGCCCAAGACGCTGTAATACAGGTACTGTGCCTAAACGTTTTGAAAAGTTCATCTGTGAATTCCCTGGTTCGGGGCACAGTAAAATGTTACGTACGCCTCCGGCAAGTGTTTGCCAAATACCTGAGTCCAACAAACCTGGTCAACATGCTCCTACGTCGGTTACGGGTGCCAACAACCGGCAAACGGAAGCTAAAAGCGTAGTGTCCGTCCATACCGTTGGTCAACGTTCAAGATTGTCAAGAGCATGTAGAGTAAGTAAGGCGCAGATCCAGCTCAGAGCGTTGGAGTTAGCCAATCTCATCGAGGAAGAAGAACTGGAAGCCGGATTTTAGCCGAGCAACGTTTGGAAGAGCTTAGAATTCAAAAGGAGCTTGAACTGAAAAGGGAGCAGAAAAAAGCTGAATATCTGAAGAAGCGCAGAGAACGTGAAATTCAAATAGGCGAGCTGCGATCGCATTCTGGCGCCTCTAGCTACAATTCAATGGGTCGTGTTCAAGCCTGGGTAAACCAGAATGACGATTTGGAATCCGACGTTGGACCGGTTAGTGAGCCAGAGCGTCAAACTCGGCGTCAACCTGTTCCTGAATCCTTTGCTGCTCGTAATGGAATGGCTGAGGTCCTGTCCCAAGCGTTCAAAGCGTAACAAGGTCGGAATGTGAAAGAATTACCATCATTTTCCGGCAACGTTATGGATTGGCCGATTTTCCTGAACGAGTTCGAAACTTCTACAGAAGAGCTGAAATTGAGTAATGCTGACAACTTGAAAAGACTCAACTAAGCCCTTCAGGGAAAAGCCCGCAAAGCCGTGGAAGCCCTGCTAGCCTCACCTGAAAACGTAGACCAGATTATGAGGATGTTAAGATCGAATTTCGGTCGCACTGAATGGATCGTGAACAACCGACCATTGACCCATATATTGGACGACTCCCAGGATTCTGAACCGCTAACCCCAAACCTGCTACTCCTTGGTCGTAACAATTTCATGCAATACGATCACAGTTTTGACGAAAGCGATCTGGATTGTAGAGCGGCGTATAAACATGCTCAAATATGTGCTGATAGATTTTGGCGAAAATGGGTTGCCGCATACCGTCCCGAGTTGTTGAGACGACAGAGATGGCAAGATAACCGGAACTATTATGAATATAAAACCGGAGACTTAGTTATGATTGTGGACGAAACTTTGAATCGTGGATGCTGGCCAAAGGGATTAGTCGAGAAGGTGATTCGCGGACCAGATGGAAAAATCCGTACCATGGTAGTGGCAACATCAAGATCAAGATTCACCAGACCGATCAGTAAGATTGTTCTACTCAAGGCCATTTCTGTTCTTGCCCCGGAGAATGTTACCGCTAGCAACGGAACGAACGAGCGAGCGTAGGTGGCCGTTGCGAAGCAAACAAGTGAAAATTGTCATTACATGTACAACATTGACAGAATAAAGACGCAAACTTCAAACTCTTAAACCTGAAGCTAAATTAATCCTCTAAAGTCCTGAAATCCCACTCCCTCCCGACGGAAGAACTCTGTTGCAGTATTCGTAGCCCTGTTCCTTAGTGGTACGAACCGTCAAGTCCCGAGCAACATCCCTGGTTGTCTCCCGTTCCTGACAATAAGAAAAACTCATTTTTTTTTAATAATAGCAACACATTCCAATTTTTCATTACAAAAATAACACAATTAATAAACTAAACAAGTAGAATAAATAAATAAGTGGAAAAAAATAAAAAAAATAGAAAAAAAGAGACATAAATACAATTAACGAAAAAATATTTAAAAATAATAACAAGAAACAATATATTTAGAAGCTAAGAAATTAAAAAAATAGAATAAAAGAGAAATAAGTAAAATATGAGTAAAACATTGAACGAATACAATAAAATAAAAAAGACGTCCTGATACAAATAAAATCACACAATACATAAAATAAATAAAAAATATAATATAGATTAGACAAATCAAACACACCTTCACCTGACAAAACGAATGAAATCAAGAAACAAAATAAATGAATACAAATACAAATAAAATTAGCATTATTTATTTTACTAAAAACAAATAAACAAAGAAACAAATAAAATAACTAACTAAGAATTTAAAACAAAAAATAAATTTGCACTCCATTAAAAAGATTTCGAGAAAAAAATACTAAATAAGTAAAATAATTGATAACAAAAAACAATAAATCAAATCAACAAAATTAATAAAATATAAATTTAGCAAAATAAACATATCAAGTATCCTGAAAAAAAAAAAAAAAAAAAATTGCATTGCAACAAAAAAAAAAAAAAAAAAAAAAACAAAAAAAAAAAATGGGGGTTTTTTAAAACTTGGTTGGTTTTTTGGGGGGGGGGGGGGGTTTGACCAAAGGCTCCGCCCAAAAAAAATTTTAAAAAAATTTATGAAAAAAGTCCGGGGGGGGGGGGGGGGGGGGGAGGAGGTGGGTGTTTGGTTTTTAAAAAAAAAATAAAAAAAGAAAATAAAAAAAAAAAATAAAACTAGCTGAACCCGGTGCGTGCGCTGCTACGCTTGCAACTAAATGAAGGAAAATTTAATATAACTGTCACGTTTATGGTTTTTTTTTCGAAATGAGTTTTTTTCTTCTTGAATAAGCAGGGTTTCAAACTTCTATCAAAACATGCTTCTTACACGAGAAATACACGGTTTGTGTTTAAGTAACCTGGATAATTCTCATTTTTGGTTGAAATTTATGTTTCATTTGTATGGGAGCCCTCCCTTCCAGAGGGGGGTGGTTTCTCAAACCACCATACAATCATTGACTTCAAAAACCTCAACATGCTAAATTTGGTTTCATTTGCTTCATTGGCTCTCGAGTTATGCTAAAAATTATGTTTTATTTTTATGGGAGTCTACCCTTCCAGAAGGCGGAGGGGTCTCAAACCACCTTAGAAACATTTCTTGCCTTCGAAAACCTCCAAATGCCAAATTGGGTTCCATTAACTTGATAAGTTCTCGAGTTATTCCGAAATTTGTGTTTCATTTGTATATGAGCCCTCCTTTCAGAGAAGGGAGGGGCTTGAGTCAACTTAGAAACATTTCTTGCCTTCCAAAACCTCCACCTGCCAAATGTGGTTCCATTTGCTTGATTAGTTCTCGAGTTATGCAGAAATTTGTGTTGCATTTATATGTAAACCCCCCCTCCCTTCCCCTTCCAGATGGCGTAGGAGTCTCAAACTTCCATGGAAACATTTATCTCCTCCAAAAACCTCCACATGCCAAATTTGGTTCCATATGCTTGATTGGTTCTCGAGTTATGCACAAATTTGTGTTTCATTAGCATGAGAGCCCCCCTCTTACAGAGGGCGGAGGGGCCTTGAGTTACTTTAGAAACATTTCTTGCCTTCAAAAACCTCTACCTGCCAAATTTGATTCCATTAACTTGATTAGTTCTAGAGTTATGCAGAAACTTGTGTTTCATTTGTATGGGAGCCTCCCTTTATAGAGAGGGGAGGGGTCTCAAACTACCATAAAAACATTTCTTGCCTCCAAAAACTTCCGCATGCTAAATTTGGGTTTCTTTCCTTGATCAGTTCTCGAGTTATACAGAAATATGTGTTTCATTTGTATGGGAGCCTCCCTTTCTAGAGAGGGGAGGGGTCTCAAGCTACCATAAAAACATTTCTTTGCTTTTAAAAACTCACACATGCTAAATTTGGTTTCTTTTGCTTGATTAGTTCTCGAGTTGTGTAGAAATTTGTGTTTCATTTGTATGGGAGCCCCCCTGAAGGGGGGGGTCTAAAACCTATCATAAGTTTTTTCCGCCGCCCAAAATATCTCCGTACAAAAATTTTCCCGCCGCCGGGGTTTCCCGCCCGGGGGTAAATGGTGAAAGGGAAAACCAAACCCCATTTTTTTTTATATAATATTTATTTGTGTATATAAAAAAAAATTTTTGTCTTTGTGTGTGGTTTAAAAAGGGTTGGGGAGGGGCAATTGTTCGTAACTTTTTAGCGTGTGGGTAAAAATTATTGAAATTTTAACTGAATGTATTTCATTGTGTTGTATCAATTGTGTAATGAGTTTCGTGAAAATCGGTCGAGTGATTTCAGTGATGGCTTCGAATGAAGAAATAGTGCGCCAACAAATTTTGGGCACTCACTTCTAAAACCCAAACGCTTCTCATCGATGGATCGGGAAACAGCTCGGAATCGCACATTCAACCGTATCTCATGTGATCAAAACGTTCAAGGACCGTAAGACAACCAAGCGGAAAAATGGTAGTGGCAAAAAACGTGGCACATCAAATCCGGAGAAGGCCACGATGGTATTGAACCAATTTAAGCGTTATCCCAACATTTCGATCAGGGATGTTGCGAAAAAGATGAAAGTTTCAGTTTGTTTTGTGCAGAAAACAATGAAACGTTCTGGATTACATGTGTACAAGGTCCAGAAGGCACCAAACCGGAGCGATAAACAGAACTCGGTGGCCAAAACTCGTGCAAGAAAACTGTACAGGGAGAGTGGTTCACAAAACCGTTCTGCATTGTGATGGACGATGAGACCTACATTAAAGCCGACACCAAACAAATGCCAGAACAGGAACACTACGTCGCCACCTCTAAGTTGGCCGTTCCGGAGAGTGTACGGAAGAAGAAACTGTCGAAATTCGTCAAAAAATTCCTTGTCTGGCAAGCGATCTGCGGATGTTGCAAAATGAGTCAGCCCTTCATCACCTCTGGGACCGTCAACGGAAAAATCTACAAGGACGAATGCCTCCAAAAACGACTTCTGCCCTTCTTGAGATCTCACGATGGCCCGACACTGTTTTGGCCGGATTTGGCATCTTGCCACTATGCCCGGCCCGTCTTAGACTGGTACAAAGATAATAATGTAGTTTTTGTACCAAAAGACTTCAACCCTCCAAACACTCCGGAACTTCGCCCAATTGAAAAATTTTTGGGCAATCATGAAGGCAAAGCTCGTTAAAACTCCAAAACTGATAGAAAATGAACTTGAACTAAAGAAAGTGTGGTTAAAAGTAAGTAAGCAAGTCGGTCCTACCATTGCCCAAAATTTGATGAAAGGGGCCAAGGCAAAGGTGCGGGCATTTGGGTTGGGAGAAGAGGTTCAATAAACCAATAATGTCAAAACTTAACCATTTAGTAGTACTTCCAGTATTTCCAGAAAGTTTGAAAAGAATCGGGCTCAAGAAAAAATTTTGGTGACCTATTTTGTGTGTCCAAATTTCATCGAATACAGTCTTTAGATTCGAAAACTACTGAACCGATCGGCGTGAAATTTTGTATGCAGGAGTTTTCGGGGCCGGGAAAGGTTCTTATGATGAGTTTGAGACCCCTTTCTTCTGGAAAGTGGGGGTTCCACACAAATAAAGCACAAGTATCGAGCACTCGACACTGAAGAAGTCTGTAAGTCACAGACGAAATAGGCCTATCTGTCAAAAGATAAGCTATCTGTAGTGGAATTTAACGGAATTTGCTCGCGTTTACGAGTTTAAAAAAATGTTTCATTTTTTTATTTTTTTAAGAAAAAGTGATCAAGTGAAGTGTTAATTTAAATTTTCCAAGTTTTTCAATCACAAGTTTCTGCATAACTCGAGAACTAATTAAGCAAAGGAAACCAAATTTAGCATGTGGAAGTTTTGGGAGGCAAAAAATAAATGTTTCTATGGTAGTTTGAGACCCCTTCCCTCTCTAGAAAGGGAAGCTCCCATAAAAATGAAACAGAAGTTTCTGCATAACTCAAGAACTAATGAAGCAGATGGAACCAAATTTGGCATGTGGGGGTTTCTGGAGGCAAAAAATGTTTCTTTAGTGGTTTGAAACCCCTGCCCTCTCTTAGAAGGGGGGCTGTCATACAAATGAAACTGAAATTTCTGCACAACTCTAGAACTAAGAGAGCAAATGGAAAAAAAATTGCAGGTGGGGATTTTGGAGGCAAGACATGACTCCACGATGGTTCGAGACCCCTCCTCTTTCTGGTAGGGGGGGAGGGGTCTCATACAAATGAAACACAAATTTTAACCAAACATGAGAATTCTTTCTACTGTTATGAAAATTTGTATGCGGGGTTCTTGGGACTGGAAAAGTTTCTTATAATGGTTCTAGACCCCTCCCCCGTCTAAAAAGGGGGGAGGGGGCTCCCATACAAATGAAACACACATTTTTGCACAACTCGAGAACTAATCAAGAAAATGAAACCAAATTTGGCAAGTGGAGGTTTTTAGAGACAAGAAATGTTTCTATGGTAGGCTGAGACCCCTCCCATATTAAGAAGGGATGGCTCTCATACAAATGAAACAGATTTTTTTTTGCTTAACTCGAGAACTAATCAAACAAATGGAACCAAATTTGGCATGTGGAGGATTTTGAAGGCAAGAAATGTTTCCACAGTTGTTTGAGACCCCTCCCCTCTTTATAAGGGGGAGGGGATCTCATACAAATGAAACACAAATTGTAACCAAACATGAGAACTATCCCTACTGTTATGAAAATTTGTATGCAGGAGTTTTTGGAGCCGGAGAGGGTTCTTATGATGGTGGGAGACTCCTTCCCTGTCTAGAAGGGGGGGGGGGCTCCCATACAAATGAAACACAAATTTCTGCATAACTCGAGAACTAATCAAGCAACCGGAACCAAATTTGGTATGTGAAGGTTTTGGAGGCAGGATTTTTTTCTATGGTGGTTCGAGACTCCTTCTCGCTCCAGGGGGTGGGGGGTTCTCTCATACAAATGAAACAGAAATTTTAACTAAACGTGAGAATTATACAGGCAACTAAAACACAAAATGTCTATTTCGTGGGAAAAGCAGCATGTTCTGAAAGAAGTTTGAACCCCTTTTTAGTCAAGAATGGGGAATGCTTGAGTTACTCTCAGTGCTACATGTGCACAAAAAGTCAATCTAAGGTTATGCAAGAGAAAATAACGTTAAGACTGACAGGATACGGCGTAGTTAGGAACTAAAGATCTGAGGGTATAATTAAAAATACACACCTACGTTTAATTTTGCAGAAATCATACACATTAACAAACGAAAATATTTGAACAAAACTCATTCCTAAAAAACCATAAAAGCGCCAGTTCTATTATATTTTCATTCATTTTGTTACAAGCATAGCAAGGCTCGCACCGGGTTCAGCTAGTATGATATAGATATAACGAATCAGAGAAAAACAAGAAAATAAATAGAGCAACTCAGACCAAATAAACAAAAATTTAAATAAAATGGATCAAATAAACCGAATGGAAAAAAATGAAAAAAAAAATTGGAAGATAAATCAAATGACATTTATAAAAAATGCATCGATACAAAATACAATTAAAATAAGGGGGGAAATATAGTAGAAAAATTTATTAAATTGATTAAAAAGACGATGTACATTAAGAAAAGAGTAAAAAATAAAACAATTGAATAAGAAGATAAAAACATGAATTATATGGAATAAATGAAGCTAATTATATGGCTTGAGGAAAAACAATAGAAAATAGTTAGACAAAAAAAGGTATAACAAGTTTTACAAATTATATCAATGGAACACATGAAAAATATATAGAAAAGTAAAAAGTAACGTAAATATATAAAATATAACGAATAATAAATTAATAAAACAGTTAGAGTGAATACGAGAAATGAAATGAATTATGAATTAAACTACATGAATGAAATGTATTAAATAACAAATAACAATGAAATAACGATAAAATACAACGCCAAAAGAGAATAACAAAATTAAATACAAAACCTGCAATAAATAAAATGAATCTATTAATTCAACTGGGAAAAATAATTATAAGGAAATAATAAAAATAATCATCAGTAAAAAACAATTATATCAATACCTAAAATATTTTAAAAATATAATACAAAAATTTGTTTACTAATAAAAATCGATATAAATTTTTTAAACAAATAAATAATTATGATCACGACACATTTAACAAATAAGATGAACCACATAAAGAAAAAAAGCAATAAATAGAATCATATATACAACTTTAACTTTAAGGATTTATCAAATACTTAAATCGAATATACAGTATTATAATAAAAAATACAATAAATATTATGTTTGGCATAAGCAACAAAAAATAATAAATAAAATAGAAAATGTAAGTATATAAGTTATTTTGCTAATCAAAATATTGAAACAAATTTTTAGGACAAAATCAAACAAAATATCTTGATCAAATTGAGCAATACTATAACAACATATAAAACATGTAAATAAATTGAATAACCTTTTAAAAAGATTAAATGAATAAAAAATAAGAACAAATAAACAAAAAAATAAATCAAATAAGCTTAATGAAATCAAAACAATGAATATAATACAGAAAATGACCTCAATAAATTATATTAATAAAATAAATAGAATTAAATTTATGACAAAATTACAGTATATAAATAAAAAATACAATAAATACTATGTTAGGCATAAGCAACAAAAAATAATAAATAAAATAGAAAATGTAAGCATATAAGTAATTTTGCTAGTCAAAACATAAAAAAAAAGTTTTTAGGACAAAATGAAACGAAGAATGTTGATCAATTTGAGCAATACTATAACAACACAGAAAACATGTATATAAATTGAATATACCTTTTAAAAAGATAAAATAAGAACAAATAACCCAAAAAATAAATCAAACAAGCTTACTGAAATTATTACAATTAATATAATACAGAAAATGACATCAATAAATTATATTAATAAAATAAATAGAATTAAATTTATGACTTAAATCAATAAAAAGGGTAAGAAAAACAAAACAAATAATGAGTAACGTAATTTTGAACAAAGAAATAAAAGAAATAACAAAATATAAACCAAAAAACACAACAACTAAAATAAATCCAAAAATATACTAACGTAAAATGAAACGAAAAAATAAATTAAATCGAATTGCTGAATTAATGAAGCAAAAGGTATAATTCAAGAATTATATTTAATAGAATCAATTTAAAAAAATTAGGTTAATACCAAAGAATGCAAAGAATGAAATAAATTAACTCCATAATATACATAATTTTATCTTTCAAAGGAAAAACTTTTCCCAGTGAAATTTAAAGAAATTCACTAGCGTTTAAAAGTTATCAAGTGCATTGTAAGTTAAAATTATCCTAGTTTTCCAAATGTTACAAATGCTCTAAGCGCCCGTTTAATTGTTTTCAAATAAAACTTTTTTTTTAAGATAAGTGAAAAACATGAATATAATAAACGAAATAAATTACATGAATAAAATATATGAAAATAATCAAAGAATAAGAGTTAATAAAATGTTTTGAGGAATTAAAATGAAAAAGTGAAAACAATAAATAAAACACATAAGATACATGAAACAAATGATGTATATAAAAAATTTATATGAAGCTACTAAATAAAATATACAAAATGAATGAAATAACCAAAGAAAATGTAGTAAATTAACCAAAAACTGATACAAAATTATGCATTTCATAAAATACACAAAATTAATAAAATGTATGTAATCAATAAAATGAATAAAATAAAAATTAAATTCATCAAATAAACAAAGTAAACAAAATTTACACGATAAACAAAGTAGATAAAATCGTTTGCCAAATCATGAATTGCTTGTGTATATGCGATATTTCCTGTTGTTTAGAGACTCTGGAACATCGAACAGGTTTTTCACAGTCATATACGACCGTTATAATTGTCCCATGTTCTATGGGGTCCCTATACACATGGGACAGTTATGCTTACAACGGCAGTATACTGGATTCCCGGAACTTGCTTCAAGTTCGCTATTACGTATGTCCTGCATGATTCGACGGTGTGATTCAATCAACATTTGTTTGTACAGATTGCGTGCGTGCGTTCTATTTGTCATATTCTGTCCCATTTTGCGGAGTGGTGCTTTCTGAACCTTGAATAAACATAGTTCTGCTCGTTTCTCGGCTTGGCTTGCATGAAGTTTTTTTTTTATCAGGAGCAATTTTCCCGACATTCCTAACGGAGTAGTTGGACTAACGTTTGAAGGCAGCATCCAGTCGCTTGTGATCCTTGACACTGTACAAAACTTGTCAACTCCGTAAAGCTAACGCAATTGAGCCTCCCAAATGAATGAACCAGTTAAAAACAAACTGTACGAAACACTTTATTCATTTGCTTCCGAACGACAATGAAACGATGTCTGAAACGTTTTATAACACGAGAAACATTCGATTGCTCCCAACCGATTTCCGATCGCTCGGTGCGAAAGATGTGGATTGTTGAAGTGTGTTTTTTTCTTGCACACTTCCTGGTCTTTCGACTGCAGTTTCTAAACTTCTAGAAATTTCACAATGAAACTCACGCAGTTTCGACAACACACGTTGAGGCCGTATCACCTTAACATTAATTAAAATCAATCCTATAGGTAAAATGTTCCAGCTTTTTTTTAGAGTGTTTCAATTATACCGTGGACACCCTATCTAGGTTATAATCTAGGTCCAGGTGGAAACAATACAGAGTTCTAATTACTCAAAACCTTAATGGTGTGCTCGGGTGTTTTATGTAGCTGCTTCCAACTGTATATTTTCCCGACAGCTCGAAGCACATTTCGGGAGTAACAGCTCATGTGGTAACAAAATTACCTGACTCAGCTCAGCAACACCAGCATACATCAGCAAATTGTCAGAACAAAGAACACCGTAATTGTGAAGAGTAACATTTTCTACAGAGTCGCCTCGGACTCGAACAACCCCCCGAGGGTTCTTGTGGATTGTTTCATTGCAGTTGATTGCAAGAA
The DNA here is from genome assembly GCA_024533555.2 of Aedes koreicus. Lineage (NCBI taxonomy): Eukaryota > Metazoa > Arthropoda > Insecta > Diptera > Culicidae > Aedes > Aedes koreicus. The sequence continues at coordinate 50,474 of JAHHFK020003093.1, forward strand.
ACAACATAAACGAAGATTATTTTTCGCTTCTTGCTGTGATGTTGATGTTGCACAGTTCTACTAGCCACCAACAATTCCGGCGTTCCCGTGTGGACCCAACCGAAGGCGGATGAAAAGTTTAATTGTTTTCTATCCCGGGGTGGAACAAGAAACCGGAAATGAGAGTACTTTTTCACTCAGTTTTCTTTGACTTTCTTGGCGCAGCTCTCTGACCATGATTGATTGTGCGGTGCAGTTGAAGTCGAAGAAGGCCACGATTTTTCAATTCGCTTGCTAGCACTTGGTTAAAAATCGTGCGTCTCCATCGATTGACACGGCATGAACAGTATTGATTTCAAATTACTCCAGTAACGAATAACTGGTTCACGAAATGCCATTGATCACAGTCTATTTCGAGGTGCTGCTCTTCGAAGCGTCTCAATTTCAACAACCATGAACTAAAAATCCTTTCCGATATTCCTAGAATCGAGTCGGTTGCCCTCGAACTGAAAACCCGAGCCAGACGGCTCCATCGAATTCCTCCGCTGATCATCATTTTTGAATCAATCAATATCATCGCTGCCTCGTGTTCATTCCTCACCGCCAAAAGACAGAGAGAGAGAGAGAGAAAGATGGGTCCGATGGCGTTCTGATTTGATTCGTTCCAACATTCAACCGACAGGAATTCAACCGCACCACCGCCGACCGACGCCGGGCTGGAAGCACTTACCGGGCTTTCGGTGAGGGCAGCAGAGTGCTTTTGTTTCAACCGGCTCTCCGGTGGTGGCGGTCGCTATTTATAGGTTAGGTTTGGGGCCGCCCCATTCGACAGCCAACAAAAGCCGAAGACTTGGAGTATAATTAGATTTCGTTCTTTCCTACTTATTCACCGTGCTTCGTCATTGGGTCGCGTGCAAAGGCTATCAAAAGGACTCGTGCAGTGGAAGGAGGACTACCGGATGGTACATGGCCTGTCACGGGGCCATCGCAATAAATGTCATGAGTGGGTAAGAATATATTTGTGTGTACATGTATGGAATTGATTTAATTGTTATATGTTTTAATAGGGTGGAGCACTATTTCGACAGCGGACAGATTGCCGTCAACCGTTGCTATTTTTCAGCCGTAATCGAAGCAAACGACTTGATGTTTTGAACGTGTATAATACCGTGCAGTGCACCACTCTAAAATAGATTTTTTTAAACAAATATATATTTCTATTGGTATTGTTTTTCCACTAACAAGCAATGATCCCACATAAAATGATTCATCGCGCATTTTTTCAAGTTGGAAGTCCCTCATCGGTGTTACGTTTGAGCAGTACCATTTACAGCTTATCTTATAACCTAGCATGGAAAAGTTTAAAAGGATAAACTAAATGGCCTATTAGTTGTTTTAGAATATGCATTTTGTTTATAAAGTCTCATTTATTTACTTTAATTTTTCCAAAATGTCCTTTAGCTCCAAACATAAGATCTATAACCGCAACAGAAGCTTGCTTGGAGTTACGATATCAACGCTGTTCGTAGAGTCTTGATTTGATTACCTAAGAGAAATTACAAGAATTCTTTGAGATATAGAATATGGTAAGATAGCAAGATCTACAGTCATAACATTAATTTTTGCCTTTAATTTGTGTATGAAATTACGCTTTGCTTTAACCTAATGTTCATTGTAAAGTCAGATGTAACGAAATAACTTTGAGATGTTCTGGATCTTGAGACACGTTTTAAGAGCGTATAACAGTCTTCAGTATATCTGATGACGTAGGACTACGTCTTAGTTTTAAATACAGGGGTACACGTTGCGAGTAGATCTGTGCGCCGCCGCGCCACGCCGTCGCCGCCGACGATTTTATAGCGCCACCGCCGCTGCTATTTTCAACCGGCGCGCCGCTGCTTATTTTTGCCCACGCCGCCGGGCATTTTAAAGCGTGCCGATAAAATTGTTCACCGTGTATACATCCCTTCAGTTATGTTCATTAGCCCTTTAGAAATCTGCTTCAATTACAAATGATGACATTTCGATGCGATGTGCCATCTAATATGGACCAACAGGTCTGTGCCACAAAAGGGAGAGGGGTGCGTGTGAGACGGTGGTGATCAGCTTTGTCTTTCCTTCTAGCAATCGCAGTGTACATTTTTGTGTTTCGACTTTCAGCAATTTCGCGAGTGAGTTTGAATTTAAAAATAATAAACTGTCCGCCTTAAATTTCGAGAAAATTTTCATCGCGAGTGTACATATTGATACCACAAATAATGGTAATCGAACCAGCGATGTGTGGAAAAAATTGGGTGCCCTAAAATGTGTCAAAAATGGTTTTACTTATCATCTGCTTCCGGACAAAGTGTTTTGTAAAACATGATTAGTCGAAGCAAAACAAAAGACTGGTCTTAATTTGCACGAAGACAGGGATCGAGATATTGAGAACGATCCTGCAATCGATAGGTCGTTAACATTCAGCAAGTAAGTTTTATTAATAATGAAATTGATGAATTTTTCTTAGAATTTCTTAGGTTAACAAGGTAACGTCAGGTTGCATGGCTATGTATACTTTTTTCTTATTCAAAGCTCCGATTGTCCTGAAATTAAAAATGGTAGCCTACCCCCTCGAGAATCTTGTACAAGGATTTTGTTCTCATGTAATTTTAAAGGGGTAAGATTGATAGAATTTCGACACGGAAAATAAAAAATCCGACTACATTTAACATGCACTGGGATTGAAATTTAGCGAAAAAATATTCCGAGGTATGAGACTACCATTAATTGAGAAATAAACTTCTCAGACATCACCGTCATCAGAACCTACCAAGGCACTAACATCGACTCGGACCACTACCTAGTGATGGTTAAGATGCGCCCAAAACTCTCCTTAGTGAACAACTTTCGGTACCGGCGCCCGCCACAGTACAATCTCGCGCGACTGAAGCAACCTGACATCGCCGCAAGCTACGCGCAATCGCTCGAAACTGCGCTGCCAGAAGAGGGCCAGCTCGACGAAACCCCTCTCGAGGACTGTTGGAACACCGTGAAAACAGCTATTAGCAGCGTGGCGGAGAACGTCTTAGGTTATGTGAAACGAAGCCGACAGAACGAGTTGTTCGACGAGGAATGTCAGCAGGTGTTGAATCAGAAGAACGCAGCGTGGGCACTTATGCTGCGTCAAGCTACCCGTCATAGTGCAGAACGATACAGACCGAAGCGGCGACAGCAGACCCAACTCTTCCGTGAGAAAAAGCGCCGCCAGGAGGAGGAGGAGTGTGAGGAACTAGAACAGCTGCACCGCTCACATGAAACGCGAAAGTTCTACCAGAAACTCAAGGCATGCCGCAGAGGCTTCGTGCCGCGAGCCGAAATGTGTCGGGATAAGGATGGGAGAATCCTAACGGACGATCGTGAGGTGACCGAAAGGTGGAAGCAGCACTTCGATGAACATCTGAATGGAGTACAGGAAGAGGACCAAGACAGCAATGGAAGAGACGTAGTCGATGCAGTAAGTGACGGAGATGTGCCACCCCCGACGATAGGTGATGTTAAGGATGCCATCAAGCAGCTGAAGAACAACAAATCGGCTTGAAGGGATGGAATCGGAGCAGAACTTAGCAAGATGGGCCCGGACAAGTTGGAAAATTGCCTTCATCGACTGATAGTCAGGATTTGGGATATCGAACAGCTACCGGAGGAAGGAAGGATGGGATTATCTGCCCAAACTATAAGAAAGGCGACAAGCTGGACTGTGAAAACTATCGGGCGATCACCGTCCTTAATGCCGCCTATAAAGTATTATCCCAAATCATCTTCCAGCGACTGTCGCCACTAGCAAATAGATTTGTGGGAAGTTATCAGGCCGGCTTCATCGAAGGACGGTCTACAACGGACCAAATCTTCACTTTGCGGCAGATCCTCCAAAAGTGCCGTGAATATAGAGTCCCAACGCATAATCTATTCATCGACTTCAAAGCCGCATATGATACAATTAACCGAAATGAGCTATGGAAGATCATGGACGAAAACAGCTTTCCGGGGAAGCTGACCCGAATTATCAAGGCTACGGTGGATGGAACCCAGTGCTGTGTGAGGATATCGGGTGGATTATCGGGTTCATTCGAATCCCGCAGGGGGCTTCGGCAAGGTGATGGTCTCTCTTGCCTCCTGTTCAACATTGCTCTTGAAGGTGTTATGCGACGAGCGGCGTTTGACATGCGAGGCACGACTTTCAACAGATCCGGCAAATTTATCTATGCCGTTACCCTATACGGAACTATCAATACACTTTCTCTTCATGTCTATTTCGTTCTAGCAATAACTTACCGTCCACTCCTAGCGCTTCGCATGGAGATGATAAATTATCTACTTCTGACAAACTTCATCAAATTTATCTGCTTTGCCGATGACGTGGATATTGTCGGCAGAACATTTGAGGCGGTGGCAGAGCAGTACACCAGACTAAAGCGCGAAGCAGAGAAGATTAGGTTGAAGATAAATACGTCCAAAACGAAGTACATGCTGGCAGGCGGAACCGAGCACGACAGGACCAGACTGGGCAGCAGTGTAACGATCGACGGCGATGAGTTCGAGGTAGTCGATGAATTTGTCTATCTTGGCTCACTGGTTAAGTACTGCGGACAACGATAACAGCCGTGAGATCCGGAGGCGGATTACCAGTGGAAGTCGTGCCTACTATGGGCTCCACAAGCAACTACGGTCAAACAGACTTAGCTCCCGTACGAAGTGCATCCTGTACAAAACGCTAATAAGACCAGTTGTTCTCTACGGGCATGAGACGTGGGCAATGCTTGAAGAGGACCTGCGAGCACTCGGAGTTTTTGAGCGACGGGTGTTAAGAACCATCTTTGGTGGAGTACAGGAGGACGGACTATGGAGGCGAAGGATGAACCATGAGCTCGCGCAACTCGCCGGCGAACCCAGTATTCATAAGGTGGCAAAAGCTGGAAGGATACGCTGGGCAGGACATGTTGCGAGAATGCCGGGCAACTATCCTGCAAAAATGGTGTTCGACGGGAATCCGGTTGGTACAAGACGACGAGGGGTTTACGTTTCGGTTTTATCCCCATGGAATCGATCAATCAATCATTCAATCTTTTTTCTGAAGATAAAAACAACGTCAACCAGAATCAAATGTTGAATCTAAGGAATGACACTAGCCTTGCACCTGACCGTAGTCAGGTTCCTATTATCATGTCAATCAAGTTTCCGACTCATACGATGGTTCTAGGCGCAGTCTCAAGCGAGGAGGATGGAATTCCCTCGTAATTATTTGAGCCAATGGATTGCGAGGGTTGCTGCTGACCGCCATTGCACCTTCCAACAAGACGGAGCGCTATCTCATAATGCTAAGATAACACGGAAATGGCTAGCCGAAAATGTCCCGGAGTTTTTTGAGAAAGAAATTTGGCTCTATAGCGTCCTGATATCAATGTTTTGGATTACTTTGCGTGGGGTGTCGTCAATCGGGATACCAATAGAACTCCTCACACTACACTAAGGTCGCTCAAAGCTAAAATCAAAGCGCTAATGACTTTTTTGGATCAAAACATGGTAAACCGGGCATGCGGAAGTTTCCAGAAGCGTCTAATTACAGTCCTCAATGAGAAAGGTGATGTTTTTTTGACTGAAATAATTTACAATTCCCATATGTAACGAAAGTAAATAAACCACAAAACATTCATTGCAAGCATGACTGGTTTATGTGATTTTTCTAAAACATGCTAAGGTCTGTATCCACATTAATCCGGACACCTTCAAATCATTGTAACTTTTGAAATATTGCACGTAGGAATGAAAAATTTCACTGTGGTATAGCTGAAAGTCTATGATGAAAAAGACTATGATTGATGTTTACATTTCATGTTTAGTATCCAAGATGGCGACGAAAGAAAAACAAGTGCGCGAGCGAATTTTGTACGGGCGTACGGCAAATCCTGACTTGTCAATACGGGACCTTGCAAAAACATTGGATTTGCCTAAATCCATTGTTCACGATGTGCTCAAATCATTTTCGGAACGTTTGACGGTGGAGAGGAAACCGAGAAGTGACAAAAACATTGGACGCGCTGATCCTGTCATGGACCGAAAGGCGAAAAGGATATTAACGAAAAACCCAAATCTCTCCATTCGAACGATGGCTCGTAAAATAGGGATGTCGCCTGGTTTTGTCCAAAAATCAAAACAACGTTTGGGACTTAAGTCGTATAAAGTAAAAACAGTTCCAAATCGCAACGACAAACAGAACTTGGCAGCAAAATCACGGGCTCGACGTTTGTACTGCGAATATTTGACGAAGTTTTCATGCGTTGTTATGGACGATGAAACTTATGTCCTGGAGGATTTCAAGCAGCTTCCAGGGCTGGCTTTTTATTCTGCTATTGCCAGAAATGCTACAGCTGAGCATTTCAGAACGAAGAAGGCATCGAAATTTCCCAAAAAATACCTTGTGTGGCAAGCAATTTGCACGTGTGGCAAAAAGAGTAAATTTTTCGTCACTACAGGCACAATCAACAAGGAGATCTATCAGAAAGAGTGTCTGGTATTGGCGACGAAAGAAAAACAAGTGCGCGAGCGAATTTTGTACGGGCGTACGGCAAATCCTGACTTGTCAATACGGGACGTTGCAAAAACATTGGATTTGCCTACATCCACTGTTCACGATGTGCTCAAATCACTTTCGGAATGTTTGACGGTGAAGAGGAAACCGAGAAGTGACAAAAACATTGGACGCGCTGATCCTGTCATGGACCGAAAGGAGAGAAGGATATTAACGAAAAACCCAAATCTCTCCATTCGAACGGTTGCTCGTAAAATAGGGATGTCGCCTGGTTTTGTCCAAAAATCAAAACAACGTTTGGGACTTAAGTCGTATAAAGTAAAAACAGTTCCAAATCGCAACGACAAATAGAACTTGGCAGCAAAATCACGGGCTCGACGTTTGTACTGCGAATATTTGGCGAAGTTTTCATGCGTTGTTATGGACGATGAAACTTATGTCCTGGAGGATTTCAAGCAGCTTCCAGGGCTGGCTTTTTATTCTGCTATGGCCAGAAAGCACAACTGAGCATTTCAGAACGAAAAAGGCATCGAAATTTCCCAAAAAATACCTTGTGTGGCAAGCAATTTGCACGTGTGGCAAAAAAGAGTAAATCTTTCGTAACTACAGGTACAATCAACAAGGAGATCTATCAGAAAGAGTGTCTGCAGAAGCGATTGCTACCTTTCATCAAAAGTCACAAAGAAAAACCTTTGTTCTGGCCCGATTTGGCATCATGTCACTATGCTAAAACTGTGACGGAGTGGTACCAAGCAAATCAAGTGAACATTGTACCAAAAACCTCAAACCCGCCAAATTGCCCAGAGCTACGACCAATCGAGAGATATTGGGCTCTGATGAAGCGGAAGCTTTCTGGAAAGAAGCAAAGAATCAAAGACATCAAACACTTCCAGCAAATTTGGACAAAGACGGCTTCTACGATTTCTGAAGAGTCTGTACAAACCCTAATGGACGGAGTTAAGCGCAAAGTTCGAAAATTTTATGCAAATACCGAATAACTATGTTTTGTCTTCACGAATTGTTATAACACATCCCATGAATCTGAAATAAATAACAACGATGGGAATATAATGCGAAATTTATGTTTTATTCATGTTTTGAGGTGTCCGGATTATTGCGGATACAGACCTTATTTACTGCAAAAATTTATCACGCACCCTGTATATACATGAAAACCATATGAAAATTATTCATTAACTGTATCGGTCGCTCCAATATTGAGTTGTGGATAGTTGAGTGTGTTTCAGTATTAAAGTAATTTGTAAACATTATTTTTTAGAATCGTTGTCTTTAACAATTTTGTGATTTTAAAAACACTACAGCAAAAGCGTTGAACTCAGCACCAGTTTGCCTCTATCGAGTGATGCAAACAGTCTAACTGCGCCGCAGTCAAAGAAGCAACGAGTTTATCAAATGCAACCACGTTTCGGTTTTATCCCCGTGGAATCGATTTTCTTCGGCACTCAGAGGCAACGTTGTGCACTATAAATCACAATTTCATCTACCCAGTAACAATCGCAATGGCGTCCATCCCGCTACTGTTGGTGCTCCTCTCAGTTGGTTTTCTCCTCCCGGCAAGCCAAGGTCAAATCACTGACTTCATAGTCCCGGATTTCAAGGTAACAGTAAATGATTAATAAAGCCAATGTTGATTCATGCTCCCCCACAGGCCACCTGGTTCGATGCGGCTAAACATTGCTACCAAAACGGGTGGATGCTGGGATCGATCATGGGAGCCCAGGAGGAGACGAGAGCCGTTGAATTTGCCCAGCGAAACAGCCCACTCGGACGCATAAATCCTCGCTTTTGGGTCGCAGAAAATGACCAGGAAACGGAAGCCGAATTTTGTCCGCAGATAACTTTGCGCGAATATGCCGTCGGCCATAATAATTGCTTGGAGATGTTGTACTTCCTCTGCGAGAGTGTTCAGTAGAAAGTTGTAGAAATATAATTAACCAAATTAATGGGAGAAAGTTACCTGAAACAAGGTCCCTTTTCTTTGAAATGGCTTTAGCCATTAGAAGGGAAAGATAATTTCTCTAAACCGATACTGATTTCTAGTTGGATTTCAATTCAATACTAATACTACGACCTACGTTCGACTCGTCCCTTCTTCGAATGACCCAGATTCAATTTGCTCATCACCAACTAGTTAATTCCCAGTCCATCCTCGGTCAGCAGTAAACCGCAAAATCACTCACTCGCCAACTCTCGTACAAACATACAGGGGAAGGATCCGGTTCTGCCACAACCCACTCGCAAAGGTCATCGCATCCACCGTCGTCATCAGCTGACTAACGGGACGGCCGGTGAACCGAGAAATAAATTGCCTGGCAAATTATTCATGCTGGTGTTGGGACCGTCTACAATTTCAAATTGTTTCCTCCCTAGGATCTAAGATGTATGGCTGGTAAGAGAGTGAACCTGATTGCGTGGGCCTTTGCTAAGTTGTTTCCAGAATGTAGATGATAGAAGCAATAGTACAGGTGTGTGTGCGCCTTACATTCGATAGATTTGAAATCCTTTCGGGTGAGAGGAATGAGCAGGAGACGTGGAGCAAAAGGTCACACACTCTGTTTGTAAAACAAATCCAATTTGCTGTGTCCCTCGGCGATGTTTACGAGGAAGCTGATGAAGCATTTGATGATTGAGGATCGAAGTTGTTTCATCGGAAGAGCAGGGGGAAATTCTGTAATAAACAACTACACTACCTGCCAAAAGCATGGAATGGCTGAAATATAGTCAATCTCAAAATTGAGCGACACCCATGACGTGAAGAACTTTTCGATTATTTTGGGGGGATGATAATTTACAAAAATATTATTTCTGCTGTAGTTCAATTCTATCCATGCGAAGCATGGACTTCAATTATTGAAAAGGATTTCTACAAAATTTCAGAAATGAAGCATTTTTGATGCTACAAAATTGAACGTACACCTTTGCTATTTTCAAACCAATTCGCTTTATAAACACAATATTGGCAATTTGAAGTGAATTTTTCTAGCAGTGCATACTGTCAACAACTCTCAGCTGCATTGGCAGCGATCTTAGTTATTTTCGTCTGGAAGTTTATTGTGTTTGGATTGAAAGAAAGAAACCGATAGTGCCACGCGCCCTCAAGTGATCAGTATGTGCCTTCGTGGAAAATCGTTGCGGGAAATAGCGGCTGCCATTGGAAGAACACATTCCACAGTGCAGAAAATCGTAAACAAGTGGAAAATTCGAGGAAACTTTGAAGAACCGCACAGGCAAAGGCCGCAAACGGATCCTGACCGCTGCTGACGACCGAAGAATCGTGCGAACAATAAGAAAAGAATATTAAGAAGTGACTGGATTTTTCGAAGAGCCTTTGGAGTTTTGGAACGTTGAGAGTTTTACCGTGTTTAAAAGTCTTCATTTGTAGGGGGTTGTTTGCCATCTTGGGAGCATCTAATCTAAGAAGGTTAAGTGATGCTCTATTTCTCTTCAAACGGTTGGAACACAAGCATGAACTTTAGTTCTAGTCCTATATGGCTTACGGTTACGGGCTGCAAAATGGTGAGTCGACAATGGGCAGGGAGCGTGCGTCCCCGCAACATAGCCCTGGTCCTCACAAGTTCCTACCTCATGCTTCCACGGGTCAAGAGATGACAAAGACCGCCAGCTAAGGGTTGCGTACATAGCTGGTAGTGCAGCCTGGGCACTGTTGTCCTTCTGACTTCAGCTAGATTGAGGAGGTGCGTGCCGAGCGTCTGTGTCCGCCAAGGAGGTGCGGTCTGTCCTGACATCGGCAGCGCGACCCTGTAAGGTAGTATGCTGAAATCTTACCCTGCCACGAAAAATGGAAGTATTCTTAATACGGTCCGACGGTGCTAATTTCAGATAATAATAATTTCAGTGCTAATTTCAGGTATAATAATTTAAGATTATTGTTTCCCTTGTGGCTATGATAATGCAAGTCCGTTTACAATTGTAGCAGGACCACAATCTGCAGACATAACAAGTGTAATGGTTATTATAATTTTATATTATCACAAAACCTTCACAATATTTTTAATGCTATTTTCAGCTTCAGATTTATGCATCGTTGTGAGTCTAAGCCAACCTAACTCACGCTATGTATATGAAAAGATACGATGGTTCTTAATGCAATTTTTTCCCTTCTTTATCATCAGACAATTAAAAATACAAAACCTAACATTGATCCTACATCTTCTATTAGACAGGCATAAAGAATCATTTATGGGCCCAGTGGGAAACAAAAGTTAGCGGATAAATCAAATTTCCTTTTGTTTTTATTTTTATTTCTTTTTATTTCAGATTTATTAAGCTTCCGTTTTTAGGCAATAATCACATTCATAGGGAATTTATTTCGCCTTATTGTTTGCTTACATTTTCCTAGCAAAACGGCTGCCAGGAGATCAACTATGTTTAATTATATCACATTGGAAATTGCCGTTATTTCAGAGTTTAAAGCAACTAACACCGCTGCCGAAGAGGCAAATGGCTGCATTTTATAATTATATATACATTATTTAGTATTTTATTGCAACATCGTATTATTTTCATCATTGTATATTATTAAAAACATATTGAAATTATTATTAAAAATAATAATAATAATAATTAAATTTTATCTGCCTCAAGGGTACAAGGAAGTTTGTTCCAGATAGTATAGCTATTTTTTTGTCATTGTAGCTCAATTTAAAAACGTACATTGGATATTATTAAAATTAATAAATGCTTTTCTATTAAATAAGATCATTGGATATTATTAAAATTAATAAATGCTTTTCAATTCTGCTGATTATGACCATATGGGTCATAAATACGTACATATTTTTTATTATTTAGTATAAACTTAAATGCCATAATGCATGTTTATACTTCATTTAATTACGAAATGGTTTGGCAAAAAAGGTTTCACATTTCGGAGTTACATTCAACTACCAATGATTGAGCTGTAATGAGGCACCAAGCAGCATATAATTTTCATATGTCTATCATTGTTTCAGTTATATCATCATATTATATTATTTACAACCAGGTAGACCAGGGAAGGTAAGATTATTATTATAAAGAAAAATACTCTACATTATTATATGAACATCACTATATTATACATCAAATAAAAAGGATTGGGAAGGGACCATCAGAGCACCGGATTGAAGCGATTTGGATGGGGAGAGTGGAATTGCCAACACCCTGTCATTAACAATTCGTGAATTGATGGCGAGCTCTTCTACCCACTCATTGGGAAGTCCTCACGTTTGATGACTTGTTCGACATTAGGTTGTAGGATTCTAGCATTGGAAGGAGATTCTCATTATCCCACGGATTACGCGTAAGTGTCTCTGCTTACGAGTCCGCCCATCCGTTTTTGGCCCTTCAGACAGTGTTAAATTGAATACAGGCAGATGTCGAACTTGATCAAATCATTCGCAGAGGACGATCCACTGTCTTATGGCTGTGCCTGCAACGATGAGTGGTATCTTTTACATACATACATATATGGCTTACGGTTATTGCGCCATTACATTACTCTCTGAAAAAGAAGAATGTCTGAAGATATGTTTTTCCTCTGACGATATCATGGTCACAAATTCTGGTCCTAGCATTTGGAGTGAGGCATATTTTTGGAACTTTACTGCATTACAATACATCATTGAGTGATTACAGCCTTCGACATCGCACAGAACCTGACCAAAACGAACAACCAAAGCTATTTCCTAAGTGGTAACAGAACATTTTTTTTTCAACAGAATGTCATAAAGGAAAGAGCTCACCCGAATTGTACATCTCATGCGCTGAAATGTTCCGAGCACCTTTTCTAGAAACTCAAAAATCGCCTCCCGACCATTATCTTTATTTTACAGATGGACGCCACCATATCCGTTCTTCTCAGATGGAATACCATCGTCACAATTGGTTTCCCAATGGACATTATTTGACATCATAACCCGAGGGGCAAGACAGCTTTCTCGTGAGTAACTGTTTTCTTGAAAATTACTCAGGATTCATCAAATTTGCACACTTTATGATTTTCTTCTCCCCCCAAGATAAAGAGTGGTGGGAATGCTGAAAAATGTGTGCGAAAACGAAATAAAAACAACTTCACTCATATTTTATCATAAAACTCACGTTTGCCCAGAATGCATCAGCTTCCATCAACTTGTATAATTTATAACTCGATTGAAAGTATTCTGGCAGCACTGGCTTGAATGAGACGGTGGTGACAGTGGCAACCTTGGCAACCAATAACAGCAGTATGTTTACTGTTTGGGAAAATTATTTATTATCGTATCGTAAGAATCGTATCGTGTTTCATTGTTTTTCTGGTAGGAAGACAAAAAAACAGATGGAATCACCTCCAAAAAGAGAACAAGCCGGTTCGACCAACCGCAAATATTGAAAACTCTAGTTTTGCGATTGGTTGATCTGGCTTGGCGTTGTTTCTTTTTGGAGGTGATTCGTTCGGCAGTCAATAAATGCCACATATTCTTATTATTGACCCAACCAATTCGACGTTGGGTTCGACTGTGGGAAGCATTGCTGATGCAGTGACGCATATTCGATTTGAGGGAACAGGACACAAATAGAAGGGAACAAGACAAACATCGGATAGAGTCGTTTTGATGAAGATTGCGTCGGTATGCGGACACTGATTCGGAGTCCAGAAGCGAAAGTTCTGTAGGATCATTTTAAGTTGCATACTTAGAGTGGAGGGAGGGGGGGGGGGGCGGTGGACTGATGATGACGCGACTAATTGATTTTCATACGGGGTGGTCGGCTTCAGGTGAATAGTAGATGGGGGCTGGCAATGAGCTGTGCTTGGGCTGGGCGACCGACACAAGTTCCAACCAAGCTAAAAACAACACAATCTACACAAATTATCATTAATTACATATTTTATTAAATGACTAGTGGGTGAGGATTACCACAACGTTGATACGGTAACCCTTCACGTGGGGGTGACCCCGGCGTAGTGGTTAACATCCATACCTCTCACGCCAAAGTCACGAGTTCATATCTCACCCCCGGACAAGTTACGAAAAAAAACACCCAAAATCTCGATAATACAGAAACAAAAAAAAAACAACAAACCCCTTCACGACAGAACTTCCTTGTTTTGATTATGCAATTTCACTGTCAAAACCAAGCTTTACGAAAGGTAGGAATGTTGAATAGCACAATATGAACCCAGTGAATAAGAGATGCTCATAATTGCTCATAGTTATTCAGGATTGCTCAGTGTCTTGCCCCTAGTCGTAACCGCCAGTCAATCGTCATCATAACGATGGAAGTAACCTTCCAGATGGCAGTAGCCTGGGAGATTTTCTTGAGCTGTCAAGGAATCGCTGTATTGCTCTTCGTGTCAATCTTGTTTTGCTTCCGGTTAGCTTCCATCAAGAGTAACCACTTTCCTCGCGAAATGAATTCACGAGCGCGTCTAACCTGAATTTTCTCATAAAGGCTGACTAAAAGCAAATCGGTTCGCACAAAAAGACCTGTAATGCGTGATTCAATATGTTTAAAAAGTCCATTAATGGTTGCTTTACAGTACTTTTGTTAAAACTTAAAAGTTACAGCATTAGATGATTCCATTTCTCCAGTTCCAACGAAATCTCGAACCTTACTCTTGATGGAGCGCATCAGCGCCCGCACAGTGGAAACGGACACGGAAGCAGCGCATTTCTTCCATTTTGTCCGTCTTGGGTGGATGTCCTTGACTGCCCCGCCGATTCGTCGAAGTCGCTGCTTTGAAATTGCCCAGCATTTTTCGATTGGTCGAAATTCCAGGCAACTCGGAGGATTCATTAGCTTGGGGACAAAATCGATCTTGTGGGCAGCATACGACTCCAGAACCACCTTGGAGTAGTTGCAGCTGGCCAAATCGGGCCAAAAGATGACTTTGCCCCAATGATTGCGGATGAACGGCAATACACGCTTTTTCAGCCATTCTTCGAAGTAAACTTGGGATGTCATCGTCGAGGATGTGACGAATGGTTCCATTTTCAGGCCACAACTGCAAATCGCATGCCAAATCATGGCATCTTCCCGGCACACGTCAAATCACGATGTAAAACTTTTGACGGAAAACTGGTTTAAAATGGGTTTGGGGTTTTGTTTGGTTTTGGAAATAGCTATAGCTGAACTATAGCTGATAGATTTATTGGTAAAATCTAACATGTCACAATAATTATCGACTCACCCTTTATAAATGCTGTTACCGTTGAGATTATTTACCCTAGTTTTGTATTAATAAATAAATAAATGTTCAGTTGTTAGTAAAAATTAAGTGTTAATGTTAGTAAATGTTAGCAATAAAAATTATATTTATACTCCGGAGTAGCCATAAGCAGAACAAAATTTGTAAATATACTTCACATTAATACACACACCACATAATGAATTGAGCCAAACATGAGTGTTGCCATAAAAGAGAGTCTGAACCTGTCAAAATGGGAAATAGCATGGATGAAAAGGATGAAAAGGGGGGACAGGCTACGGGGTTGGATAAGCTCTTTCTTATCCAGAGCTTCGAAGCGAACAGACGTTAACAGTTATTACAGTGAGGTAGCATCTAAATTAAACGAGCAGTACTTAGTACTACCAATACGGCATAACGTCCATAAAAAGTTGTCTCAGGTAAGAGAATTAAAAAGCTCATAGTTGAACCATGTGTTCAAGTGTCCCCCGTAGCCACGCTAATGTCCGCATTCTACATTTGTGATACCCCAGGACCCATTATTCCCGGCATAAAAGCTACTAAGTCCGAAGGGCATAATTGCCCAACCCATTCATCCCACCAGCGTCCGATCCAACCAACGATCGACCAGGGTATCAGGCGACCCAGCAGGCATACCGCCAATCCAGCGCGGACGTATTGTGCGACGTAGACAGTGCCAGTCCGTCGACCACGTGTCTTAGCAGCTCACCACCGGCCGGCCGCAACGTTTCACACCCTACACACACACACACAATCCGTAAGTCCAGTAATAAAAATTTAATTGGCTAAAAACAAGTGCTTTCTTTTGGTTCCTTGATCGGGTATTTATCTATACACAAAGCCGACCCTGAACGATAAACGTGTCAAGCTCGAGCTACTCCAAGTTAAATAATTACAGCTGGTTCTGAAACAAGCAAGCGTAGCATATCAAAAGAATTTCTGTCTGTCTGTCTGTCTGTCTGTCTGTCTGTCTGTCTGTCTGTCTGTCTGTCTGTCTGTCTGTCTGTCTGTCTGTCTGTCTGTCTGTCTGTCTGTCTGTCTGTCTGTCTGTCTGTCTGTCTGTCTGTCTGTCTGTCTGTCTGTCTGTCTGTCTGTCTGTCTGTCTGTCTGTCTGTCTGTCTGTCTGTCTGTCTGTCTGTCTGTCTGTCTGTCTGTCTGTCTGTCTGTCTGTCTGTCTGTCTGTCTGTCTGTCTGTCTGTCTGTCTGTCTGTCTGTCTGTCTGTCTGTCTGTCTGTCTGTCTGTCTGTCTGTCTGTCTGTCTGTCTGTCTGTCTGTCTGTCTGTCTGTCTGTCTGTCTGTCTGTCTGTCTGTCTGTCTGTCTGTCTGTCTGTCTGTCTGTCTGTCTGTCTGTCTGTCTGTCTGTCTGTCTGTCTGTCTGTCTGTCTGTCTGTCTGTCTGTCTGTCTGTCTGTCTGTCTGTCTGTCTGTCTGTCTGTCTGTCTGTCTGTCTGTCTGTCTGTCTGTCTGTCTGTCTGTCTGTCTGTCTGTCTGTCTGTCTGTCTGTCTGTCTGTCTGTCTGTCTGTCTGTCTGTCTGTCTGTCTGTCTGTCTGTCTGTCTGTCTGTCTGTCTGTCTGTCTGTCTGTCTGTCTGTCTGTCTGTCTGTCTGTCTGTCTGTCTGTCTGTCTGTCTGTCTGTCTGTCTGTCTGTCTGTCTGTCTGTCTGTCTGTCTGTCTGTCTGTCTGTCTGTCTGTCTGTCTGTCTGTCTGTCTGTCTGTCTGTCTGTCTGTCTGTCTGTCTGTCTGTCTGTCTGTCTGTCTGTCTGTCTGTCTGTCTGTCTGTCTGTCTGTCTGTCTGTCTGTCTGTCTGTCTGTCTGTCTGTCTGTCTGTCTGTCTGTCTGTCTGTCTGTCTGTCTGTCTGTCTGTCTGTCTGTCTGTCTGTCTGTCTGTCTGTCTGTCTGTCTGTCTGTCTGTCTGTCTGTCTGTCTGTCTGTCTGTCTGTCTGTCTGTCTGTCTGTCTGTCTAGCAAATTGGTACCACTTTTAGCTGTTTGGATCACTACCGGCTTATCCAGTTCCTGAAGGCTTTCGAACAACGAACTATCGTTTGACATATGCTCGGAAGCACCACTGTCTAAGAACCACTTCGATTCTGCACTAGAGCAAACTGCAACCATCTCCGGAGGACCCACCGCAACGAACGAAACGGTCTTCGTGCTGACGTTTGCCTTATGCGACGTTTTCTTCGACGGAGCAGACTCCCTGTCTCGCTCCCGGTCGTTCCGCTTGGGACACTGGAACTTTTTATGTCCGACACCACCACAACTGAAGCATTTCAGCTTACCTTGCTTGCCGGACTTGCCAGAGAACGCTGCTTCCTCGGAATTCACATTGCTTCGCTGACCTTGCCGCTTCGCTTCGACATCAAGGTAATTACGCCGAACCAGATCCATAGTTAACCGTTCAGATACCGCTTCCAATGCCGTCGTGACCGCGTCATATGACTCCGGCATCGTCAGCATCAAGTCACAAATAATATCCTCTTCGTCCATTCGAGCGCCAGCGCCTTTGACTTCCCGCACCAGCTTGTCAAAGCGGAGGAAATGATCCAGTAACGGTTCACTTTCGTCGTAACGCATCATCAGAAGCTGCTTCTTCAGAAGAAATCGGCTGGTGATACTCTTCCGTTCGAAGATATTGTGTAAAGCATCCCAGATCTTCTTCGGACTGTCCTTGTTTTTCACATATTCCAACTGACTGTCACCGATCGACTGGATTAATACGGATCGACATTTGTTGTCCTCTTTAACTCGGAACTCACGTTTCATTTTCTTCGCTGCTTTATCTGCCGCTGCGTCCGCCTCCGGAATGTTCCAGAAGGGCTCCTCCTCCGCCTCCCTTTCGATGCAGTGCAACACCTCCAACTGCTGCAGGTACGCCCGTACCCGGAAGCTCCAGTTGTTGCATCCGGTGCCATCGAAGGGCCTTATTCAGAGAGATCTCACTTCGTCCTCCATTCCACGAGAAACTGCGACGTTTTTCATACGAAAATTATGGGTTTTTCGCTGGGCCCATAACCTCTCAGCAGAGCAAAACAAAACACGAGCTTTACTTTCGAGTGCAAAAGAACTAATAATAATATTTATTTGACGTTTCTCTTTACATGATAAATCAAGGTGTGTATTCAAAGGCGCACCAAATATATGTCACACTGTTAAAACAAAGTAGTCGAATTGTCTGTATTACACATCCAATAAAATAAACCATTCTCATGCATGATAAAGGGCATCGGAGATATTGCGACGAATGGCGCATAACCTTTTGAATCCATTGCAACACTTCCGACTTAAGGTATGTCATATAATTCTCTAGACTAATCGATTTTCAGAAGAAAATTTTCCAGATTTTATTTTTTCGCAAAAGAATGAATGGTGATATCTGCAAAACTTAATGAAAAACCGATGAGATGACTTAATCTGTTACATGGAATACCTATGAATGATTATTACTATCTAATAATCAGTTTTGCCTCCCATACATTATTTCGCTTTCAGAAATATTCAAACGGCTAACAAACAAATGTTCAAAAATAATGGACTTCATGTTTGAACGATCCCTTGAAACTCTTGCGCAATTGATGATTGACTGCTCCCCTTAGGAAACGCTAATCGGCTCCCTCTTCCCCTTTGAAACACGTTTTATATGAAGTAATTCCAAATTTTGTACCGATTGTCACACTTAATACCTCTCCCTCCCTTCATTGCGTGATGTAATTTATGTACGACACACTTTTATGTTTCCACCGATTCCGTGTTCATTGCAAGCGTGAAATGTAACAAAATTTGCATTAACATTTTTTATCGCACACAATATCGTCTGTCATATCCGTATTCCGACCTTTTTAGAAGATACGCTAGACGGTTTGACGCGTTTGACAGTACCACCGGACCAAATTTTTGAGTTTCAGTGATAATGTACTAGAAGTGTCAAGTTGTTCCCGGGTCAATATTAGATCACTGGAGTCCAATACGCTGTAGTAAATAACGATTCACGAGGCCAAAATCCCCAAACAAGTGCAGCTGCTACATTGATTAGCAAAAAAACAGTGAAACTCCCTGATTTTGTTTTTCCTGGATAATAGCCAATAAATTCAACCAAGCTCACAGCAAAATCGAACTTGAATCGCCTTAAGCTTAAATTAAAATTGAATTCTGAAGCTGTTGTATCCGGTTCATTGAACTGAATGAGCAAACAACACAAATTCCTGCACACACACACACACTCACACCCACACATACACACACATGTCCAATCCAAATGGGGAACAAAAAAGGGATCATCATATTCACTCACCTCTTCCGAGGGCTGCTTAGCCGCCCGTTTGTTCTTAAACGTTCACCGCAATATGATGCAAATACCCTTCAGCGCCCGACCTTCACCAAACAAAATTCCAGGGAACATACAAGCGATAGAGAAGGAGCTCCCTTATATCCTCTCCACTACTGCTAGCTCACTTGCACTCTGCTGCGTATCCCATGAAATTATAGCTCAAAGCATGTTATCTTTTCATTTGCACATTTCACCGAAAGAACCAATTTTTTCACATCGATATAAAACACCATAATGACGCGCACACATGCTCACGCACAAACACACAAGCGTCCTCTAGGGGGACACTTTCACTTTAATACTCGGAACCAGCATCGACATTTACTTTAACCAGATCGAATTTTCCGCCTAATGGAACGCTCACAGCCTGCTCAGCCTCACTTATCGAAGGTGGAAACCACCTGCCGACGATGACTACTACGATGTTCGCGCGATGATGTATTATCAGTGATCGAAGAATGTATGTTTACTACTTGGCGGGTATTGCGGGGGTAGGAAATCTCTGTCGCACGACGCGGGGGTCTGCACAATATTTACACTTGGTTTGATGTATATATATTTTGCGATAACTTGCTCTCCCCTTTTACTGCTCACACCATCAAAGGCTTTTCCAGCTAGCATGCGGTTCCGCTGTTTGAGCCTCTCACGCGATACGCACAAGCACTTCCTGTCGCACCTCTGTCGGCACTAAATACATCAATTTTCCATCACTCAGCTATATTAATCACTTTTTTCCCGATCCCTCAGAGGGTTGATTCTCCGCTGTTCATCCAGCAAAACCGAGTCACTACAAGGCGTCGCTCTATCCTTTCAGGTTCGTGTTTTCAACATTGGACCGAATTGTGCGAAAGTGGAAACTTTCAATCCCTAACCACACAAGGGACGTGCAGACAAATGTGGAAATCCAAATCCTTGACAGGGATCTTTCTATCCCTCTTACTTCCCCCACTCCACCATCCTGCAAGTCATCGTTGCTCTCCCTCGCACCGCCGTTATCCTTCTGCCGTACACAAATTCCTTAAGGCTGCTTACTTTTCCCGATCCGGATTATCCGGTACGAATCAGGTCGTTTAATTCCACCATTTTCAACCATGAAACGACTCAATCCTGTGATTATAATTCACTCAAGGCGCTACACAAAACCACCTCCCATTCGAGTGACAGTAGCCTAATAGGAAAAGAAAGAAATCTGTATTCAACGCACCGCCACTTACGATCGCACCGAACACGACATCGAGCCAGTCTGAGTCTGGCAAAGCTGGAAGAAAACTGAAAATGGGAAATTTTCCCAACCCCAACCTTAGTGAGAAAATTTCGATTTTTTCTCTCGCCCGCTCCTCACGACTGGGAGAGCAACATTTTCCCCAAATGCGAAAACGAGATCAATCTAGGCAGCCACGCTCTCACACACACTACGACCGCTTCGACTATGGTGCAACACAACCACCACAGTGCAAATGTTTTCAGATTTTACTTGGAACGAGAAGCACGGAAAAAGCACCAACACCAACACCCGAAACCATATCTCAATTTTTTTATTAAATCATTTATTTGTACAGGCTCAATCGAATCAACTTTACAGAGCCAAGTTTTCATATTTATATACATCAATTATCTTAAAACTAATGTTAAGGGGATAGAACCGATTACTCGCGGCCGTCTCGAGGTTAATAGGAATAACAATTGTATGGATGGGAAGATAGGCGGGAATTTGAAGTGTGGTTTACAAAGCACGTTTATTTTAAATTCGGAATTGGATAAAAACTTATAACTATACAACTTTAGGTTTTCTTTTGACTTTAACATTTTTGAGAATGAGAAAAAAAAAACACACACACAAACACAGAGAAAAAAAAACTTAAAGTAAACATACAGGTTAAACTAACTACAATCTAAGGCTAATGTTAGTCAAAAACACATAAATGAGTTTCATAAACTCCAGATCACGTATAGCCAAAATATCTCGAACCGGTACATTGGGTTGTCTACCTCGAGCCCGAAGGGAATCATAAAGCTCAGATCTGACTCCACGATGCTCAGCACATGACCAAATAATGTGATCTGCGTCCTGGTAACCTTGTCCACATTCACAGAGATTGCTGTCGCTCAGCCCAACACGGTATAAATGAGCGTTCAAAGAATAATGATTGGACATGAGGCGAGACATCACACGAATGAAGTCTCGACCCACATCCATCCCTCCAAACCAAGATTTCTTCGACACCTTTGGGATGATAGAATGTTGCCATCGCCCCAAATCTCCTTTACTCCATTTATACTGCCAGCTGACGAGTGACTGTTGACGAAAAATAGTAAAAAATTCATTAAAGGCGATTTGTCGATCATAAATATCGCCTTCTATAGCGCCCACCTTTGCCAGCGAGTCCGCTCTCTCATTGCCCAGAATTGAACAATGAGATGGGACCCATACAAAGGTGATGATAAAATAACGCGAAGATAAAGCACTTAGAAGCTCCTGTATTTTCATGAGAAAATACGAGGAGTGCTTTACCGGCCTCAAGGAGCGAATAGACTCTATAGAACTGAGACTATCCGTGAAAATGTAATACTGATCCGGTGTTAGTGAGGCAACAATTTCTAGCGTAAAGTGTATTGCCGCTAATTCAGCGACATATACGGAACAAGGAGCTTGAAGTTTACGATTGGCGCTATAAATTTCATTAAATATACCAAAGCCTGCTGACTCCTCTATCAATGATCCGTCAGTGAAGAACGATTTAGTGGAATCAACTTGGCCAAACTTTGCAGCAAATATTACCGGAGCAATCATAGGACGATGATGCTCTGGGATTCCATGAAGCTCCTGCTTCATGGATAAATCAAAATGAACCGAATTGTCGAAATCGGAGAAGCAAACACGATTGGAAATGTTCGGCGAAGGGCTGACATCCTGTGTTATGTACAAATGGTACAAGGTCATGAAGCGGGTTTGAGTATTCAACTCAAGGAGCTTCTCAAAATTTTCGATCACCTGGGGGTTCATAACTTCACACCTGGTGAGGAGCCGGAGAGATAATTCTGAAAACCGATCCGAGAGTGGCAACATGCCAGCCAGCACTTCAAGACTCATGGTGTGAGTCGAGTGCATGCAACCTAACGCGATACGAAGACACCGATATTGAATACGTTCCAGTTTTATGATGTGCGACCGAGCCGCTGACTGAAAACAAAAACTACCGTATTCGATAACCGACAAAATCGTTGTCCGGTACAACGTTAGAAGATCTTGCGGATGCGCTCCCCACCAGGTCCCGGTAATTGTTCGAAGAAAGTTGATCCTTTGCTGGCACTTTCGCTTCAGATACTCAATGTGGGATCTCCAGGTGCACTTTGAATCGAACCAGACCCCAAGATATTTAAAGGACATTGAATGAGTTATCGGCTTACCCCAAATTTGAAGCTTCGGTTGTGCTGGGTTATGCTTCCTTGAAAAAACTACCAACTCTGTTTTCTCCGTAGAGAATTCGATACCTAGCTCTAGAGCCCAAGTAGACAAATTGTCTAAGGTATCCTGTAAAGGTCCTTGCAGATCGACCCCATTGGGTCCCGTGACAGACACTACGCCGTCATCCGCAAGTTGTCTCAACGTACAGTTGTCATTTAGACAACTGTCAATGTCTTTGACATAAACATTATACAAAAGAGGGCTTAAACATGATCCCTGGGGGAGACCCATGTAGCTAAATCGGGAAGCTGTAGAGGTTCCATGAGAGAAGCTCATATGTTTCTCTGACAGCAAATTATACAAAAAATTATTCATTAATGGTGAAAAGCCACAAGCGTGGAGTTTATCTGATAGAACTTCAACAGATACTGAATCAAAAGCCCCCTTTATGTCCAAGAACACAGAAGCCATTTGCTCTTTTTTAGCAAAAGCTAACTGAATATCTGTGGAAAGTAACGCGAGACAGTCGTTCGTTCCCTTACCCCTACGGAAACCATATTGAGTATCTGAAAGCAGGTTATTCGTCTCAACCCATTTGTCCAGACGGAAGAGGATCATTTTCTCCAACAACTTTCGAATACAAGATAACATCGCGATGGGTCGATAGGAGTTGTGATCAGATGCGGGTTTACCAGGTTTTTGAATGGCTATAACTCTCACCCGTCTCCAATCATCCGGTACAATGTTGAGTTCCAGAAACTGATTAAACAAGTACAACATGCGCCTCTTAGCGACGTCTGGGAGGTTCTTAAGCAAGTTGAACTTGATCCTATCAGCCCCTGGAGCCGTATTGCCACACGAAAGGAGTGCGAGAGAGAACTCTACCATTGAAAAAGGTTGGCTGTTCTCATCTATCGAATTCGTGGTTTCGCGAGGAATCATCCGTGCCGGCACAGAATCTGGACAAACTTTTCGCGCGAACTTGAGGATCCATTGGTCCGAGTACTCTTCGCTCTCGTTGTTCGTAGTTCGGTTACGCAATCTTCGCGCCGTGTTCCAAAGAGTACTCATCGACGTCTCGCGCGATAGCCCGTCCACGAATCTTCGCCAGTAACCGCGTTTCTTGGCCTTGATGAGACTCTTAAGTTCACGTTCGAGAGCCGTGTATACTTCGAAGTGCTCAGGTATTCCACGTCTACGGAAAACTTTAAACGCGTCGGACTTTTTACGGTAAACCTCGGTGCACTGTTGATCCCACCATGGAGAAGGAGGTTTCCTACGAAATGACGTTCCTGGAACTGGTCGAGTTTGAGCTTGAAGCGCGCTGTCTAAGATCAGGTTGGAGAGGAAGTTATATTCCTCCTGCGGTGGAAGCTCTTCTACCGTCGTTACGGCTTCCTCTACTGCTGTCCTGAACTTTGTCCAATCGATGTAACGGGTAAGATCATACGCGACGTTGATGGATTCCGACGGATTGAACCCGGTGGCAATCGAAATTTTTATGGGCAAGTGATCACTACCGTGGGGATCTTGAATCACATCCCATGTGCAATCCAACGATAATGAATTCGAACAAAGTGTGAGGTCTAATCTACTGCCAAGTGAGGATGGACCAGCCAAACGTGTTACTTCTCCATTGTTAAGAACTGTCATATTGAAGTTGTCACAGAGGTCATATAACAAGGAAGACCGGTTGTCGTCGTACAGTTCTCCCCAGCCTGTACCGTGAGAGTTAAAATCTCCCATGATCAACCGCGGAGCAGGAAGAACCGAACAAATATCTGAAAGTTGTTTTTGGTTTATTGAGGCTCTAGGAGGAATATAAACGGAAGCAATGCAAAGGCTTTTATTTTTAATAACAGCCTGACATGCGACAACTTCAATACCTGGAATAGGAGGAAAATTCACTCTATAGAAGGAGTAGCACTTTTTGATCCCCAAAAGTACTCCTCCTCCACGTGAATCCTCACGATCAAGACGAATAATGTTGAAATCATGAAACGGAAGATCGATTTCGGGAGAGAGCCATGTTTCACATATAGCAAATGCATCACAACCGGTATTGTGAGCCAAAAATTTGAAAGATTCCAATTTAGGAACAAAACTTCGACAATTCCACTGCAGAACAGTGATCAAATCCCCGACCTCATTTGGAAAATTATCCATCGAAGGAAATGATAGCTGCAAGGAGGGGCCACTTAATTGTCAATTGCTTCAAGAAAGTCTTCACTGTGGGAAGCATTGCCAATACAATGCTTTTGAGAGGGTCAGAAATTTCAAGGTACTTGAAGATACCTTCGACAATGTTATCAAATGAGAACAGCCCGCTTGAGGAGGGGGCTTCTGTTCTTAAAATCGGGGCATCAGGGCTTTTGGATGTCCCCGGGAGAGATGGAAAGTCCTGGGTGTAGTTAGTACTACGAAAACCAGGAGGAATTGGATTTTCCTTTTTCCCACCTTTTTTTGAAGTAGGCATGCTGGTCTCGGGCTTCTTTTCAGCAACTTTCCGTGGGCGGACGCGTCTTCGCTTCCGTGGGGCACCTTCCGGAAAACTGCACGATGTTCCCTCTTCAGCCAAATCAAAGTCAGACTCGTCATCTGACAGAGGAGCAAAGGGATTTGTATTGGCATCGGGTGATGGTGTGGCTTTTTTCACCATTTCGGCAAAAGATTGCCTGGAACGCTGTTTTAGCGAGCGTTCCAATTGTTCCCCGCGTTGTTTGTACGCCGGGCACGACGAGAGAGCATGAGGAGGAGTTCCCTTACAGAAAGCGCATTTTGGTGTGCTGTCTGCGCAGGCGCCATCCTCGTGTTTCTCCCCGCAGTTGGAGCAGCGTGCCTTATTGCCGCAATGGGAGGTCGTATGTCCCATCTGCTGGCATTTTTGGCAGGTCATGACCCGAGGTACGAACAACCGCACAGGTAGTCGAAGTTTTCCCAACTCGACGTATTGAGGGAGGGCTGAGCCAGAGAAGGTCACACGAAACGAGTCTGACGGTGTAAACTTCTTTTCACCCTTAGTGATCGATACTGTGCCAAGTCTTATCACATCCAGTATCTTCACTGGAGAAAGCAGGTGGTTCTTAAATCGACCAACCCCCTGTTTCAGCAGGATCTCAGGGTTCACACTCGTTTCGGTGACCACACCTTCAATTTCAATACCCCGAGCTGGGATATACACCCGATACTCGAGTGTAAAAAGCTGAGAGACAGCAATCTCGTTAGCTTGCTTAAGGTTGGACACAACGACCCGAAGTTTATTCGGTCTCACTTTTATTATCTCGGTCACGGCCGAGAATCGCTTCGTCAGATCGTTGGAGATCTGATATACATTAAGAGGTTTCGTTTTGGGCTGAAAGAAGACAACCCATGGACCAGCTGAACCATCTGGATAAGCACGTGATCGGGTAACCTTATGAGCTACCCCATCATTTCGCGCCATAGATGATTCGTCTTCCGACAAATCATCCATGGCTCCCACGTGGGAGTTTATGACGCTCAAACCCTCACGCAATTAAAAATAATCAAAAAACACAGAAAAACAAACTAAAGCTAAAAACACTCTCTCACACACACACGCACTCACTCAAAATTAAATTATAATGTATTCAGGAGAAACAAAAACTTATCTTATATGTATCACTGATCTGCTGCAGCCGGTCAACGAATGTGCTACTGCTGCCGAGCGACGATGTGTGGCCGCTTGTACGGGCTAGATGTGGAGCTCAGCGATGATGAAAATGATGACGATGATGAAGACGCTGGTCGGTGGTGGTTGGCAGATGGACGATTGCACGCTACACACGATGGACTGCTGGTGTGCGTGCCGTGAATAGATGCGGAGCAATATGGCTACTCGATTGCTAATTGCAATTAATAGCGTCGTTGCACTGATTAACACACGTTTTCTTCTTCAGAAAAAGCAAAACTCGATATCAACTGCGATGAGGACACTATCGAGAGAAAAAAAAAACTGCACTTGGAAACAACGCGTGACAAACTTCCAAAGCAACGGAGAGCGTACACAACGAACCGCACCGTTCGCTTGTTCACTGGACAAAAAGAGCTATTAAAGCAAATGAAACAACATTTGGCATGTGGGGGTTTTGGAGGCGGGATTTCTCTATATATAAAAATGAATGACCCTTATAGACTCGGAAACTACTGAACTGATCGGCGTGAAAATTTGTATGCAAGGATTTTTCGGGCCGGGAAAGGTTCTTATGATGGTTTTAGACGCCTCCCCCCTATGTAAGGGGTGGGGCTCCCAAGCGTAGCAGCGCTCGCGCTGGGTTCAGCTAGTATATTTTACTTGAGTGATTCGCCATGACCGTAGTAATTACTCTTAAGAAGATTATTCACGTAGTTCAAACGCAATCGTAGTAGGTGCATGTGCATGCAATTATTTATAGGATTTTGCAGAGTTGTGCTGGCGCAAGAATGTCGCAAAGAATGGAGTCGAAACCTTCAGGTTACGACAATGGCGCAGCGGGTAGGTAGAAATCCAATAGAGATTGGCGACAGAATGGCGGAGAAGGACTTGAGATGAGCAGTGGAGCAGGCCAGAGAGGGTGAGTGCTATAGATGGTGATTGGTCTACTGTTATGGACAAGTTTCTAGAAATTAATGAAATAATTGGAATTATTTGCACTTATTTATGACTAGTTGACAGAACATCCATTTTTGTACACTCCGCCAAATAATCTTAAAAATATCATAAGGTTCAACTTATGAACGATGCCTGACTTATGAATGGATTTTGTTTCACACTACGTTGTTCTTGTACGCCTTTAAGCTTTCCTGTTCACAACTGTTGATATATACTAGTGGTCAAGTCATTGGACCCATAACCTCGACGTTTAAGGTTCGAATCCAGGTTGCTCCATGTTTTTATTCTTTCAACATCATTATATTTGATAAGGTAATTAATTTCGCTGAGTGTAGGAATATGATGACGATGCTGTAAGTTAATAGTGTACCAACTTAATTAAATGTTTTTGTGGTGATGCTCAGTTGTGATTTCAAAAAATCCGAACGTTACTTCCAAATAATAGAGGCTATGAATGATTCCAAATGAAGCTTAAATACTTCCAATTAAAACTTGAAACGTTCCATTGGATGCCTGTTACGTTGTATGTGAAGTTCGGAAAGCTGCACATTTTCCAAATGCAAATTTTAAACTTTCCGGCTGAAAGCTTAGAATGCTTTCAAGTGAAACTTTAAACCACTCTGAGTGCAGCCTGGAACGCTTTCAAGGAAACACGTACATTGTAATACCAGCTTAAAAAACTTTCAAGTGCAGCTTGCAAAGCACCTAAGTTAAGCTTGCAAAGTTTCCTAGTATAGGTTTCAAAGCTTTTGAGTGATGCTTTAATAATATTTAAGTGAAGCATGAATAGTTTTCTAGTGAAGCTTGGAAAGCATTTGAGCGAAGCCGAAATGATTCATGTGAAAATTGTAACGCTTCCAAATAAAAGTTTTGAACTTTCGAATTGAAAGTATAGAGAGCAGCTTTCAATTAAAACTTTCAATCTCCTTAATTGAAGCTTGAAACGCTTCTTGGTGCAAATTTTAAACCATCTTACTCATGCTTAGAAAGCATCCAAGAGAAATTTGGAAACTTTTTAACGCTTCCAAGTGATGCTTTGACTTTTTTTTTTAAATAAAATTGTAACTCTTTCAAGCAAACATTGCAGGTCAACAGACATTTTGAATTGAAGAAAGATTGCAAAGCTTACAAGTGAAGCACGCAAAGATACCAAGTGAAGCCGGCAACGCTTTCAAATTAAGCTTAAAAAGCTTTTAAGTGTAACTCGAAATGATTTCAGGTGAAAGTTGATTTCAAGAAAATTTCAAGTTCCAAGTAAATGTTTTATACCTTGTAATAGAAGCTTGGAAAGCATCAAAATGAGCCTTTCAAAGTGGAACTGTAAAACTTTGAATAGAAACTTTGAATGCTTTCTAGTGAAGATTCCAAGTGCGTTTTAATGCTTCAAGTAAAACGTTCGAATTGAAGCTTGAAATGTTTCCATGTCAAGCGTCGTGTAAAGACTTTAAGTCAACCTTGCGGAGCTTTCAAGTGAAGCTTGAAACGCTTGCTAGAGAACATAGAAACAGTTCAAAGTGAATTCTTAATAACTTGATAGATTTTTCAATGCATGGTAATTTGAAATTTGATTTGAATTTCAACAACGTAAAACATGGTGTTGTTGGTATCGATGATGTAGAGAATGATTTAAATCATAATTGAAATATGTTTATTTCTCTCAGTAACGCAAAAGAGGAAGGAAAATAAGAATAATGATAGATATAAGAGCTGTCACTTGTTTAAACTTAGTAGTTTTATCAATTGAACTCAATGCAGAAAGAAATTGAATCATATGGCAAATTTAAGTACCAAACATTATGATTTTGGATTTGCCAATGGCAATTAAATTTGGTGCGATCGATAAAGATAGTGGTTATATTAAACCGATTTTGACTTGACATTTGTGACAATCGGTTTTATTAATACCAAGAATCAATATGCAACTAGCGATTTGATTTTTTCCCCCTATTTTATCGAGATTTTCAGCCCTGGGCTGGTTCATCTCCCGTCGTAGTCACTCAAATAAGTTTTGGGTATTTTCGTAACTTGTCCGGGGGTGAGATTCGAACTCGTGACTTTGGCGTGAGAGGTATGGATGTTAACCACTACGCCGGGGTCGCCCCCAGCGATTTGATATTTGATCACTGTTGTAGAACCCTTTGGTCCGAAGTACACCTTACAGCCTGCACCTTGCAATGCATTCTTGCGCTCTTCAGTACTAGAATCTTTGTTTTTGTTTTGATTCGCTGTGTTATTTTGACGTTATTAGTGGGGCATCATTAAGCTTGGGATCGAGCTTGGATCCGATGTGCTGTTACTTCTTGAGCCAAAAACTATATTCTATTTTATCTTGACTATCCAGCCCCTGTTAATACTATAAGCATTAAAAAAATATCACTTTTTTGATGTCAAGGCATATGTTTCTATAATAAGTGAGGATTTCTTATTTGTGTTATATGGGTTCATATCATAGATGGTAAATGCACATGAATACTTTTTGGAGTTTAAGAGGATACAAAAAGAAGGTATTTAACAAAAAAATACTGAAAATAAAATGGCAATTGAAGGTGATGATAAAGAACAAATTTTTTTGATGAAAAGAAAGGAAATAGATTACAATTGAACGTAATATTTAAAGAAGCGGAATTATACGGAAAAAAGTTCATTTAAATGATTTATCTAAATCAATTTTTAAAATTTATGACTAAATGTTAAGGACGAAATGAATTTGTTAGAGTAGAGTAGGGGAAGAATGGGGTAGATGTAATAGTTCAATGGTAATATGGAAAATAAAAATAACAATTAGTCGAGTATTAATACACGACATTGAAGAAGTCTGCACATTGCAGACGAAATACGCGTATCTATCAAGATAAACAATAAAGGTAGTTGGAATCAAATGGAAATAACCAATCTTTCTTCTTATTTTTTTTTCTAGAAGCAATAATAGTATTTGAATGGTCAAAAGTAAATGAAAATAGTTATATATACTTTATTTGAGTGATTCGCCATGAACGTAGTAATAACTCTTAAGAAGGTTATTCACGTAGAAGCGTGTTCAATCGAAATCGTAGTAGGTGCATGTGCATGTTATTTGACGGATTTTGCA